>JAJPUD010010435.1:1186-49458 GCA_023553655.1 Myrmecobius fasciatus
CAAATTGGAAATTCTAAAAATAAAAGGAGAAATTAATAAAATTGAAAATAAGAAAACTAATTAATAAATAAAACTAAGAGTTGGTTCTATGAAAAAACCAGCAAAATAGATAAGCCTTTAGTTAATTTGATCAGAAAAAGGAAAGAGGAAAATCAAATTGTTAGTCTCAAGAATGATAAGGGAGAACTTTCCTCCAATGAAGAGAAAATTAGAGCAATAATTAGGAGTTACTTTGCCCAACTTTATGCCAGTAAGTTTGATAATCTAAATGAAATGGAGGAATATCTACAAAAATATAGATTGCCCAGGTTAACAGAACAGGATATAAATTATTTAAATAGCCCCATATTAGAAGAAGAAATAGAAACTGCTATTAACCAACTCCCTAAGAAAAAATCTCCAGGGCCAGATGGATTTACATGTGAATTCTACCAAACATTCAAAGAACAATTAATTCCAATACTACACAAACTATTTGAGAAAATAGGGACAGAAGGTATACTGCCAAAATCCTTCTATGAGACCAATATGGTGCTGATAGCTAAACCAGGTCGGGTGAAAACAGAGAAAGAAAACTATAGACCAATTTCCCTAATGAATATTGATGCAAAAATTTCAAGTAAGATATTAGCAATGAGATTACAGAAAGTCATCCCCAGGATAGTACACTATGACCAAGTAGGATTTATACCAAGGATGCAGGGCTGGTTCAATATTAGGAAAACTATCAGCATATAATTATATTAATAACCAAACTAACAAAAACCATATGATTATCTCAATAGATGCTGAAAAAGGATTTGATAAAATCCAACACCCTTTCCTATGAAAAACACTAGCGAATATAGTAATAAATGGGCTTTTCCTTAAAATGATCAGTAGCATCTATTTAAAACCATCAGCCAGCATCATATGTAATGGAGACAAACTAAAACCATTCCCAATAAGATCAGGAGTGAAACAAGGCTGCCCACTGTCACCATTAGTATTTAATATTGTATTAGAAATGTTAGCTTTAGCAATAAGAGAAGAAAAAGAGATAAAAGGAATCAGAGTAGGTAATGAAGAAACCAAATTATCACTCTTTGCAGATGACATGATGGTACACTCAGAGAACCCTAGAGACTCAACTAAAATTTACTAGAAACAATTCACAACTTTAGCAAAGTGGCAGGATTCAAAATTAACCCACATAAATCATCAGCATTTTTATATATTACCAACAAAGTTCAACAGGAAGAGATACAAAAAGAATTCCATTCCAAATAGCAGATGATTGGATAAAATATTTGGGAATCTATCTGCCAAGGAAAAGTCAGAAACTATATGAACTAAACTACAAAACACTTTCCACACAAATAAAATCAGACCTAATCAATTGGAAAAATATTAAGTGCTCATGGGTAGGCAGAGTGAACATAATAAAAATGACAATACTACCCAAACTAATCTACTTATTTAGTGCCATACCAATCAAACTCCCAAGAAATTATTTTACAGATCTAGAAAAAATAGTAGCAAAGTTAATTTGGAAGAACAAAAGGTCAAGGATTTCAAGGGGATTAATGAAAAAAAAAAGGCAGATGAAGGTGGCCTTGCTGTACCAGATCTAAAACTGTATTATAAAGCAGTGGTCATCAAAACCATTTGGTACTGGCTAAGAAATAGAGCAGTCAATCAGTGGCACAGGATAGGTTATCAGGACAACCTAGGCAATAACCTTAACAATCTAGTGTTCGATAAACCCAAAGACCCCAGCTTTTGGGATAAATACTCACTATTCGGCAAAAACTGCTGGGAAAATTGGAAACTAGTGTTGAAGAAATTAGGGCTTGACCCATACCTAAAACCACATACCAAGATAAGATCTAAATGGGTTCATGATCTAGATATAAAGAGGGACTTTGTAAGCAAGTTAGATGAATGTAATATAGTTTATCTCTCAGACTTGTGGAGATGGAATAAATTTATGTCCAAAGAAGACCTGGAACTCCTAATTGAACACCAGATGGATAATTTTGATTATATTAAGTTAAAAAGTTTCTGTACAAATAAAACAAATGCAGACAAGATTAGGTGGGAAGCATCAAATTGGGAAATCATCTTTACATTTAATGGTTCTGATAAAGGCCTCATTTCTAAAATATATAGAGAATTGTCTCATATATATAAGAATTCAAGCCACTCTTCAATAGATAAGTGGTCAAGGGATATGAACAATTTTCAGATGATGAAATTAAAACCATCTCTAGTCATATGAAAAGTTGCTCCAAATCACTATTGATCAGAGAAATGCAAATTAAGACAACTCTGAGGTACCACTACATACCTGTCAGATTGGCTAAAATGACAGGAAAAGATAATGATGAATGTTGGAGGGTATGTGGGAAAACTGGGACACTAATACATTGTAGGTGGAACTGTGAACGGATCCAACCATTCTGGAGAGCAATTTGGAGCTATGCTCAAAAAGTTGTCACACCGTGCATACTCTTTGACCCAGCAGTGTTTCTACTGGGCCTATATCCCAAAGAGATCTTAGAGGAGGGAAAAGGACCCACATGTGCAAGAATGTTTGTGGCAGCCCTTTTTGTAGTGACTAGAAACTGGAAACTGAATGGATGCCCATCAATTGGAGAGTGGCTGAATAAACTATGGTATATGAATGTTATGGAATATTATTACTCTGTAAGAAACAACCAGCAGGACAATTTCAGAGAGGCCTGGAGAGACTTGCATGAACTGATGCTGAGTGAAACGAGCAGAACCAGGAGATCATCATACACAGCAACAACGGTATTACATGATGATCATTTCTGATGGACATGGCTCTCTGCAACAAAGAATTGTCTCAAACCAGTTCCAATTGTTCAGTGAAGAAAACCATATACACCCAGAGAGAGGGATATGAAATATGGACCACACGTAACATTTTCATGCTCTCTATTGATATTTGCTTGCATTGTGTTGTCTTTCTCTGATTTTCTTTTTTTTTCTTGTAGATAGGATTTTTCTTGCATAACTTGTCAAGTATTTCAATATTATTAACATGTAGTGGACTTCCTGCCATCTAGGGGAGGGGAGGAGACTGGGGGTAAAATTTGTAATGGAAAGCTTTGTAAAGATCAATGCTGGGGAACTACCCATACATATGTTATACAAATAAAAAGCTTTAATTAAAAAAAAAAAGAATACTTTCCAAATCTGAGACATTTCATGTTACCACACCAACAGCATATATTCATTCTGGCTGGCATTGCATAAGTGTTAATTGCTTTAAATATATTCTTCATAATCAGTTTTGATTTTAGAAAACTATTAAGTCTTTTAATCAATTAGGTCAATCTTAATTCGTGAAATGATTGGTTCACTTCAGTTTCCTGTGAATCTACATTGGTCTCAACAAACAAGTGCATTTTTTTTTCTCATTGAAAATTTCCCTTTGGCCTTCAGAATCTTCTCTCTCTTCTAGGATAAATTCCCTGTAGAAGTTTAGTTCATGGTAACTTTTCTCTGAACATCTTGAAATCTGATTTTCCAAAATTTAGGATACATGCTAGACTGTGAATATTTAAATTTCTTATTCTTTCCTAACCCAAACTCTAGAAAACAGTGGTCATTTCTGTCTAGAGTTCCTATCTTTTCCTCCCCAGAAATCAGTTCCTCTTTTATTCATGAAAATCAGTGTTAGTAGAATTTTTTTAGTTCATTTTTCAACCTTTTGGAGGATAAAATTATCAGTAAGGTAGGTTAAGAGACTATTAAATTTTGGTGTGGGCATCTGTGTGTGTGTGTGTGGGGGGGGAACAGTACATCAACATGTCTAGATAATATCAGCTAGTATCATGGTTCTGTGCCAGAGTTGTGATCTATTTCTTATAGTCTTTTTTTTAATTGTTTCATCTTTACCTTGTGATCTATATAATACTTCAATGAAAAAATCATTTGTTGTCCTTTCTTCATTTAACTTCAACCACATACCAAGTACCATGTTTATTAGTTCCTCTGGTTCCTGGATTTTCTTACATATATACATTTAAATCTTGAATGCTGCTCCTCTCCCCCAACTTGAGCTATCTCATTTCTTTTGAAGATACAGAAGTGTGGTATAATCATGTATTTTGTCTCACCAAATATCACCAATTTCTATAAGGTCAACTTTGGCTCCTTACAATTAATACTCTAACTCCTTCTGTGTGTTTTTTAAATATGGACATTAGATATAGTTGAGATTGTAGGTTTTTACCACTGATTCTATTCTTTCTTGCTTTACTATTATATATATGTATATATATATATATATATAATATATATACACATAAATGCATGTGTATATATATATACATGTTCAAAGACATTATCAACTGAAGTTGCATAATTAATTATTGGATGATTTCACTAAAAGAACCTGCAGATAAGTGGGTTGAACCAATTCTCTAAAGTTCCTTTCTGGCTATGACATCCTATGATTCTATAAACATCTATATATTGAATCAGAATTGAAATTAGTTATGTCAGAGATCCCTCATTTCTGTCATTAAAAAAAAAAATTTCAACAAAGTAACATCTGCAGCCAATTTCCTTTCAACTAATGGGTTTCATTTCCTTGCTCAAAGCAAAAGAGTAATGACTACCAAGGCAAGAGAATTTGAAAAGCTGAGAATGATGGAGGAGAAAGAGCAAATGAAAAAGAATGACCACTGATTAAGTATCCGGGACACTTAAGGAATTTAACTTACTCCCAGGAAAAGGGCATTCAATGACAACTATATGAAGTAGATAGAGCAGGCTTCATCATTATTTCAAATATGGAAAAAATTTGTAGAATGCTAACCTGGAGTCAGGAAGACTTATTCCAGTGAATTCAAATGTGATCTCAGATATTTACTAGCTGTGTCACTCTAAGCAGGTCATTTAGCCCTGTTTGCCTCAGTTCCTCATCTGTAAAATGAGCTGAAGAAGAAATGTTGAACCATACCAGTATCTCTCTGCCAAGGAAATCTCAAATGTGGTAATGGTGGGTCAGATTCAACTGAAAAAACTATTTAACAGAAACAACAACAAAGACCAATAGCTTAGCCTGGTTAGGAACACAGTCCAGGGTTTTATCATGGCATTTTTGAATTAGATAATTTATTAGTTAATGCTGATTTTTAAGTATACCCTAAGGAGTTATAAAAATTCTTTACAAAAGCTACTTTGTAAATATATATTTTTCTATTTGGTATATTATTAAAAGAGGATAAATATTTGTTAAATGAATAAATCATCTCATCCAATCTCTCATTTCACAAATAATAAAGAGGCTGACATCCAAATTAGTTTATCCAGTTAGTGGCAAAATTTTGGTTAAGACCTATATTTCTAAACCATTTTGGGGTATCCTTTGGCTTTCCCTAACCAACTGTTACTAGACAGCCAGCTATCTAATAAAGGCAATGTGACTCTTGGTTTTACCACACCACAGGAAAGCAAGTGAGACTGGAATAATATCAGGGTCTCACTTTTTTTTAATTACCAGTGTAACAAACAGAAAAAACAAAGAGCTTTGTGCTCACCACTGGGAAAGCTAAAGGTTCAAATAGTGAAGATGCTGAGTAAAAATAAATGAAACAACACGAGGCATCCAAGCATAAAGGAGAGTTCTTCTGAGTTCATTTAAATCCCCTCTCAGTGAAATGCTTCCTCTCATTTACTTTCACTCACAAAAGTGAAATAGGAAAAACAAAACAAAGAAACAGCAACAGAATCTTGAGGTTTTTTTAGACTCTCCTAAAGCCTTAATTAAACAACTGATATATTTGCCAGCAAACCAGCTCCAGATGGCTAAAGTGAAAAAAAAAAAAAAAACAACAAAGCCTTGTCATTTTGCAAATGGAGGCACAACGACTAGAACAATGGAAATGGATGAAACAAAAAACCACAAAGGAATCTAAACCAAATTGCAAGATTTTAAAGAAAAATCTGGGCATTAAAGAAGAAAAATGAAAAAATTATGTCTCACCATTGATTTGCAAAGGTTGGGTTCACAGGTGTGGAACATTGACTGTATAAAATTAGAGTTTGTTTTTATGTGTTTATTGGTTTTACATAGTTTTTTCCCTTATTTTTCTTCTTTTTTAAAAAATTTTTTCCCAATTGCATGTCAAGACAATTTTTAGAATTCATTTTCACAAGATTTTTAAAGTTTTTTTTCTTATTTTTCTTCTTTTTATTTTTAGTTTTAATTGCACTTTATTTTTCCCAACTACATGTCAAGACAATTTTTAGAATTCATTTTCACAAGATTTTGAGTTTCAAATTTTCTCCCTGTCTCTCCTTTCCCCTCTTCCTAAAGTGGCAGAGAATTTGATAGGTTACGTATGTACTATCATATAAAACATATTTCAACATTAGTAACAACTATGAAAGAAGAAACACATAAAAAATGAAAAAGAATATCAGTGGAAAAAAGTATGCTTTGATATGCATTCATAGACAGTTTTTTTAATCTGGATATGAATAGCATTTTCTTTCATGAGCCCTTTCTACTTGTCTTGGATCATTGTTTTGCTAAGAAGAGCTGAGTCTTTCACAGTTGATCAAAACACAGTGTTGGTGATACTGTATAAGTTGTTTTACTGGTTCTGTAAATTTAACTTTGCATTAGTTTGTTGTCTTTCCAGGTTTTTCCAAAATCTACCATTCATCATTTCTTATTGTATTTTTGATTAAATTTCTGACTGTAATTCATCTACATTTGTGTAGCACAGCTTGGTTACTCATTTCCCAATTGATGGGCATTTCCTTCAATTTCCAATATTTTACTCCCACAAAATGGACCACTATAAATATTTTTGCACTTAAAGGCTCTTTTGCATTTTTTATGATTTCTTTGGAATACAGACCTCTAATGGTATTGCTGCATCAAAGGGTATGCACAGTTTTATAGCTCTTTGGGCGTAGTTTCAAATTGCTCTCCAGAACAGTTGAATCAATTCACTAATCCACCAATAATGTATTTGTGTCCTAATTTTTCCATATCCTTTCCAACATTTATCATTTTCCTTTTTTTGTCATATTGGTCAATCTGATAGGTGTGAGGTGGTATCTAAGAGTTGTTTTAATTTTCATTTCTTTAATCAAAAGTGATTTAAGTTCATATACCTACAGATAGCTTTGATCTCTTCATCTGAAAACTACTTGTTCATATGATTTGACTAATTGTTAATTGGAAAGTGACATATTGTGAGTGACAACTCAATTTCCTATATGGTTGAAAAATGAGACCTTTATTAGGAATACTTGCTCTAAAGTTTGTTTTCCAGCTTTATTTTCTTTCTTTTTTTCCATTCTAATCTTGGTCGTACTGGTTTTGTAGGTGCAAAAGCTTTTTAATTTAATAAAACCAAAATTATTATTTTACATTTTGTAATTTACACTATCTCTTGTTTGGTCATGAATCTGTAACTCACTTAACTTCTTTAAGAATGTGGATGCTTTTCAGAGAGGCCTGGAGAGACTTGCATGGACTGATGCTGAGTGAAATGAGCAGAACCAGGAGATCATTATACACAGCAACAACAATACTATATGATGATCAATTCTGATAGACATGGCTCTCTTCAACAATGAAATGTTTCAAACCAGTTCCAATTGTTCACTGAAGAAAGCCATATACACCCAGAGAGAGGGATATGAAATGTGGACCACAACATAACATTTTCATGCTCTCTATTGATGTTTGCTTGCATTGTGTTTCCTTTCTCTGATTTTTTTTCTTGTAGATACAATTTTTCTTGCACAAAAATGATGTGTGGAAATATGTATACATATATTCAATGTGTCAAGTATTTTAACATAATTAACATGTAGTGGATATCCTGTCATCTAGGGGAGAGATGGAGAGTAGGGGGGAAATATTTCTAACAGAAAGCTTTGTAAGGGTTAATGTTGAAGAATTACCCATACATATGTTTTGCAAATAAAAAGTTTTAATAAAAAAAAAAGAATGTGGATGCTATACTACTTTGCTCACATATGTTTAGTATCAATATTTCTTCATTATCTATGGTTCTTTTAGTGAGATGTAAGGTCCTTTATCTCTTTTAATTTGCTTTATTTTTGCCTTTGTTTTATTTGAAATCAGGATTGCCACCCATGTTTTTGTTTGTTTGTTATTGTTATTTTTGTTTTTACATAAGGATATCTTTTTTTTTCTGCTGAAGTATAATGATTTTGATATAGTTTCTTACTTTTATTCTATGTATATTTCTCTACTTCTTCTAAACAACATATTGTAAGATCCTGAATTTTTATCCACTCTGCTAGCTGATTCCATTTTATGGCAAAATCTATCCCATTCACATTCACAATTTTGATTACTAATTGTCTATTTCCTTCTTTCCTATTCTTCTTCCTGTTTGTCCTTTCTCAACTTTTACCTTTTCCTCTCCTCACCAGTGTTTTGCTTCCATCTATCACTGATCTGTCCTCCTTCCTGTCAGTCCCCTCGCCGCCCCATTACTCAATCTCCTTGCCTCCTACCTTCCTGTTGGATAAGATATATTTCTATATTCAATTAATCATGTATATGATTCCTGCTTTGAGCCAATACTGATGACAGTAAGGCTAAAGAGATGCCCATCACTCACCATCCTATCTTTTCCTCTATTATAATATATATTCCACACACACATAAGAGATGAGTCAAGGTAACCATTTGTCTAGAATTTAAAGAACTGAATTTGATTTCTTGCCACTTTTAACTAAATTCCTCAGTAATCAGAATAAATGCAAATAATTAAGTTATTTCTTTCTTTCTGGGAAAGATATCATTAAAAAAAAGTTTCAGTCTAAGCTACCTCCTCCATAAAATTTCCTTATATACTATAAGGTATATTACTTTGTTTTTCTCTTATTAGAAGTATTGAAACATTTATTGTCTGAACCATAATAAATAACACACGCATATGCATATGTATGTGTGTATCCATGTGTAATAGTTCCAGGGTCTCCCCAATTTCCCTGTAATGGGGATTAGTTTTCTCTAACAGGCAAAAAAGCCATCTCAGGGACTTGATAGGCCACTGCTCTTTTGAGCATCCTGGTCACCTAAGTTTATAAACAGTCACATGTATATGGATTTGGGGTCTCTCTTGCTAGGCAGCATTCTGGAAATCACCTCAGTGATCACACTGTCCAACTGATGAGGCATATGAAGATGATGATAGAATGGCAGTGAGAGATAACCAAAGAGAGTCTAAGTGCCACTATTTCTTTTTCATATCCTTTGTATATTTAGGGAAATTAAGCCTCCTTTTGTTAACTGTTCAATGATTTGTGAATATCCTGTTTTGTCTCAAAATTGAAGGTTAATTAACAGGATGCTGAACACACCCAAACCTGTCACCTGGCAGTGTTTGCTATAGTTTCATGTGTATTAGTATTATCACAAATATAAAGCAAGTAAAGTACTTAAAATCTGGGGCTACGTCTTATTTTTATGTATCTTTACAGTGCCTACAAAGTGCAAACACAAAAATAGGGATACATGAAATACATGCTCCTCAAACAAAATGATTAAAGCAATCCAGGTCATTAGTTATTCTAAGTAGGTATGTGGCAAAGGCGAGTGAAAGATCAAAATCATATAACTTTAAAAAAATCATGATTTTTTTTTATCATATCAGTTCTTTCCTCCTGTGATGCGGCATTGACTCTGGAGTAAATTCTGTTTTGGGTATTTATTACTTGCATTATCTTGGACAAATGACTTACTTCCCTGGGCCTTGGTTTACCTATTTGTCAAAATGAAGAATTTATACTCTGAAGTAACTCACAGCTCTAGATCAATGATCCTATGTGATCTACATAACATTACTGTTGCTATTAAACCAATTTAACAATAATAGTAACTAACAAAAATTAACTCCTAATTTATTGATTCATTTGACAAATTCTTCCTAAGAATCATTCTAAAATATGTTTCAGTTGAACACAGAAGTTTACTAACTAATGAACTACACTCACTTAGAGACATGAATATTTTTTCAAAACTAAAATTAAAGAGGATGGACCAGTTAAGAATATTCATGATAAATTAAAGATTTACAAATTCTATAGAATAAGATGTTTATTAGCACATAGTACAAAGATATATAAATATTAAGCTAATCTATTTGGGAAAAGAAGACTAAAAAGCAGATGTGACAACTAAAATATCACATAGGGATTTTTATTTGGGGGCTCTAAATCCTAGCAACAGGAATATAATACAATATGTGGTTAAAATTTTACTCCTACCAATTCCAATGATCTTGTGAAGAGATCCATCTACACACAGAGAGAGGGCTGTGGGAACTAAGTGTGGATCACAACATAGCATTTTCACTCTTTTTGTTATTGTTTACTTGCATTTTGTTTTCTTTCTAATTTTTTTCCTTTTTGATCTGATTTTTCTAGTGCATTATGATAACTGTATAAATATGTATACATATATCGGATTTAATAGATATTTTTAACATTTTTAACATATATTGGATTGTCATCTAGGGGAGGGGTAGAGGGAAGGAGGAAAAAAATTGCAACACAAAGTTTTGCAAGGGTCAGTGTTGTAAAATTATCCATGCATATTTTTTGAAAATAAAAAGCTTTAATTTAAAAAAAAAGAAAATAATTACCCCTACCTCCTATAAAGACAGACAGCTTGGTATAGAAGAATAAAGACCTAGAGCCTGATAGAACTGGTTTCAAAAGAAATGTCACTGATACCAGATCTGTGTGCCTGTAGACACTATTTGGTTCCTCTAAGTCTCAGTTTCTGGAGGATAATTGTAGCACTTAACTCAGAGGTGTTGTGGGAATCAAATGAAATAATGTATAAAAATGTTCTATAAACTTTAAAACTTCATATTAATGTGAGTTATCATCATCATCATCTAGGGAACCTCAGAGTATCACAGGAAAATTGTTAAAGAATAGAAGAGGGTGATAGCAGATAACTAAATATGGCAATGGTTCTCAAAGTGGGGTCTGTGAGGTCCAAATTGTTTTTATAATAATAATGTCATTTTAATTTCTAATATGGTAAATATTAATAAATAAAATGCACATAAGCAAAAGATATTAGTATAATTTAGTAATTATTAAGAATATAAAATAGCCTGAAGCCAAAAAAGTTTGAGAACCAGTATAGCAGAGTACATTAATAAAAATCATTAGATTTAGGTATTCCTAATGACAATCAATAACATGGTTGCTCTTATGGATTCTTAGACTTAAAAGGGATCTTAGAGGTCCAACACTTAGCCAATAAACACTTTCTCATCCTAAATCTTTAGCTAATAGCAATCCAACTTCTGCTTTGTTGTGGTTTAGTCATTTTACTCATGTTTGAGTCTTTGTGACTCCATTCAGTGTTTTCTAAGCAAAGATACTGAAAAGGTTCACCATTTCCTTCTCCAACTCATTTTACCAAAGAGGAAATTGAGGCAAACATGGTATAGTGATTTGTCCAGGATCACTCAGGTAGTAAAAATCCGAGGTCACATTTGAACTCATCAGAACTGGCAATCTATTCACTGTATCACCGACTTGTTTCCAGCTTCTATTACTTGGTACCTCCATCACTAAGGATTTACCAACTCCTAAAACACTTCCCACTTTTATACAACTCGAATTAGGAAAAAGTTCTTCCTTAAGCGAAGCTAAAATCTCTCTCCATGTAAATCCCATCCATTGGTCTTTCTTTCCTCTGGAGTTATGCAGAATAATTCCAACACCCCTTCCAGGTGCATACTCCCAAGATTGTTCTTTTTCATGCCCAGCAGTTCTTTCATCCAATAGGGGGAAAACATCCTCTTCTGCCTTTAAGGTCCATGGAATTACAACCAAAGACAATCTATCAGATACATATTGGATCAGAAAAAAAATATAATCACCACACTAGATATCAAAATTGAAAAAAAACAGAATTAGGGGAAATGTAATGGGATGAATTTGTAAATACAAAAAGTTCCATGAGCCAAGTTCAAGTTAATCAGTCAACACATATTTATTAAACACGCTCTATACCAGGCAACAATGTAGTTTAATAAATATCTATTTTTATATACAGGCAGCTACATAGTATAGTAGATAGAGCACTAACTCTGGAGTCAGAAAGACTCATTTTCCTGAGTTCAAATGTGACCTCAGAAACTTACTAGTTGTATGACCCTGGGCAAATCACTGCACTCTGTTAACCTCAGTTTTCTCGTCTGTAAAATGAGCTAGAGTAGGAAATGGCAACCACTCCAGTATCTTTGTGAAGAAAATTCCAAATGAGTTCATGAAGAGTCAGATACAAATGAAAAACAACTTAGCAACATGTATACATAATATGATACTATACATTTTGGGGAGCAGGGACCTAAAAGCATTAGACCAGACCCCCATATGTTAAAGAGTTTAAATTGTCTTAATAAGAGTGAATTTTATTAGCTTATTAGAGTACAAATGTTTCTACTTATACCTATTCATTAAATATCTTCTGTGTTTAAGGTACTAAACTGAGTGATAAAGATAAAAAATATATGAATATCAATCTTGATCTTGAGTTTAATATGTACTGAAATAGAAGGAGATAGGATTACAAACAACTATAACACAACTAAAAGTAAAATAAATATAAAGAGAAATGAGAAACCTATATAGTAAAGGATAACTTTCAAGTGGATTGAGGTAGAGGAGAGATTGGTAAATTCACTAATAACAACCCAAACAATTGGAGATTTGAAGACAAGAAAGGGAGTTTCATTCCAGGTATGATGAAGTAATATGAGGAGAGATATGAGGAATGGTGGAAACAAAAGAAAAGAAAAAGAAAAAAAAGTAGAATTTGCCTGGAATATAGAGTGTACTTAAAAATGAATATGAAATGATGCTTAAAAAACAAGTAGAAAGGAATTTTGAAGGACTTTCAGGAACAAAATAAAGATTTATTAAGTAGCTACTATGTGTCAGTCATTGTGATAAGCACTTTATAAATATCATGCCTTTTTCCTCAAAACAAGCCTCAGAGGTTTGTAAAATGGGTGCTGTCCCCATTTTACAATTGAGGAAACTAAGGCAGACAGCAGTTAATGACTTGCTCAGGGTCAAAAATAAAGAGATAGTTGAGGCAGGATTTGAACTCAGATTTTCCTGATTTCAAGCCCAGCCCATTAGGTATAACACCTTTTAATAGTATATAATTTCTTTACTACTTGATGAGAAGCCAATAATATTCTATTGAGTCAAATGCTCAGACAGGAATATAAAGGAAATTGCTCAGAAAATAATATTAAGGATGGATTTAAAAAGAGATATGCTGGAGATAAGAAACTAGTAAAGAAGCTCTCCTACTAGAAGACCCAAATCAGCATTGTTATAATGAGAGTTGAAAGGACAAAAAGCTTTTTGATATATTACAAAGGAAGAATTGACAAGACTAGGTGATTGTGTCCAGAAAGGGAAACAGAGAGGTGAAAGAAGACTCCCAGTTTATAAACCTGTCATTAAAAATAGCATAGCACATCAGCAGAAATAGGAAAGACAGGAAAAGAGAGAGGTAGGGATTGGGGGTTGGGAATTTGAAGGAGAGGAGGGATTTTATTTTGCACATGCTTAATTATTTGTGGGTCACCCAGATAGAGAGAGCAATAGGAAGCTGGAAATAGGAAGTAAGATCTGAGAAGAGTGATTGGGAGTTGCATGTGGTTGTATGTGTATGTGTGCATGTGTGCATTAATCACTTGGTGGTTTTTTTTTCTGATAGTATGAGTAATATTTTGATAAGCTGGGCATGGTATTGTTGCCAGGTACTGAGGCTTAGACTTGACTCTCTCAGTTTTAATCCAATTTTAAGTCATTTAATTTCTTTAAATTTTGGTTTTGCTATCTGCAATAGGAGGGAAATTCATCATCACAACCTTCTTCAATAAAATAGAATCACAAAGTTAAGAGCTGGAAGTATTATTACATTTATTAAATTCTAGTACAATATTCCTCAGTTTATGGAGAGGAAATGAAAGTAATAACAAGAAATAATGGAATGTGCTGAGGATTCAAACCCAGGTTCCTTGATTTCAAATTCATTGTTCTTTCTATTATTCCCACTGGTACCTACAAAAACTTGGACTGGCTATGTATTTTACAGTGAACAGCCTATCTCTAAATTCTCTTTTAATTTTAACTGCCTCAAATAGATATCTATTCTGTGTGACTCCAAAAGATTCACTTAACTGCTCTTAGCTTCAGTTTTCTTTTTTATAAATTGGGATTAATAATAGAACATGAGAGGTATTTTGCAAAACTTTAAGCTCTAGAGAAATGCAAGCTATTCTTCTTATTTTTATTATCAATGACCAGTTGGAATGCTCCCTCAATTTTGAGAGACTTCATTATGATTCCCTTTTCCTGTACTGCTTCACTGAACTGAACTGGCACAAGCAGATGTCAGGACTGGCTTCGGGGCACTGGCAAGTGAAATGGTGCCCAAACCAGGTCTTTAATCTTTAGGTACATCAAAATTGTATGTATGGGAATAAGACTATTGCCAACTCTTTCAAAGCTCATTAGAAGCCTAAATCTATCACAGTTGATGATGGGTAACAAACTTAAGGGATGAGCAACAAGTTCAAGGTCCCTCTGCTCCAGTTCTTTGTGCCAAGCATGGAATCAGTACATGTATTCTTTCTTGAATGCATAATTTCTCTTTTCCTCCCCATTATACTTCTCTTTCTTCCCCTTATCATACTGATATTCTTCACAGAGCACTGTCAATGATTACATACTGATGAGAATGAATGTAGCTACATTCCACAATAGGTCAAATGCAAGTTCAGGGCTGGAAGAATATGATTAATGCACATAATTATTCTTCTTTCAGGAATAATATTCCCCAGCTCTGCTACAATGACCAATCATTTTATTTAGGATTTTCATATTTAAAAAAAAAAAACAGCTGGTACTTGGGAAATTTGTCATCTCTGTCCCTGTTAAACTTCTTCCCACTGGAAAAAGAAATCAGCCTCTTTATATAAGTTCTTATTTTTAATCTTCAGTATGTGTCCAAGACTGGCAGGGTGTTTAGCATAGCAGGACATATTAAATTGCCACAGTAGTAGGAGTTTCCTTCACCAATTTTGAGATGAAGCCAAAATCATGGCTAGTGTAGTACTAGCCCAAAAGACAAAGACTAAAATTAATAGTCTGGCAAATATCTGATTTAAAT
Organism: Myrmecobius fasciatus; assembly: GCA_023553655.1. NCBI lineage: Eukaryota > Metazoa > Chordata > Mammalia > Dasyuromorphia > Myrmecobiidae > Myrmecobius > Myrmecobius fasciatus. The sequence continues at coordinate 16,422 of JAJPUD010010435.1, forward strand.
TTAAAATTATGAGACTGGGTTTTATTCTGTTATTCTTCCTCTGTGATACAGGACAACTTGGGATTTTTTTTTTTATCAAAACTGTAACTAATACAGGTTGTACCTCTGAGATACTAAAACAAAAGTCAAAGTCAATGGGAAAATTCTCTTAAGAGAGGTTTTTGATGTTGGGAAACAAAGAAATAAAAACATTCCAGTTCTTTGCACTTTTGACATTTCAATAAGTATTTCAATGTATAGAATGTATAGATAGATATAGAGATATCAATGATTCATCATCTATATGCTGTTTATAAAGGTAATTTTTAAAACCATAGACAATGCCAAATCAATCTCCAACTCAATAAAAAATGCCACTATAATCAGGTAGAAAAAGATAACTGTTCTCTCCCTTTTTGTCAATGACTTTGACTTTGATGTTATATCAAATAACATTAAAAAACCAAATGAAGAAAAGGCAGCCCCAGATAGCCTAAAATATGAGATTACCAGCAGATAACCAAGACTTTTGTGGCAGAAACATTCTATAAAGTCATGCCAAGGATATCTTATAAAGGACCTGAAACTCCTTTTCCTCCCATTTGAGACCCTTAATAATGTATCACCATCTTAGCTTAATTATCCTATATTGCTCTCTTCTAGACTTCGAGTTTTATAAGGGCCTTGATATTTAATTTGACTGGACCTAAGGACTTGAATTTTTCAGGGTCAATGATGGCTCTCTACCTCTTTATTTTCTAGTTTTGTTCCTTTTTCCTCCAAAAATCATTCATCTTAACACAGAAAGCAAATAAAATCAGAGAGTTGATCAGCCCTATCTAGGCTGTTTTCTTTTATGGAATCTCACTACCCCATAAGATTAGGTGATCCAATAAATAGAGTGCTGAACCTAAAGTCAGGAAGATCTGAATTTAAATCTAGCTTTAGGTGTTTACTAGCTGCTTGACCCTAGGCAGGCCACTTAACCCATTTGCTTCAATTTACTCAAATGTAAAATGCGGAATAACATAATAATTTACCTCACAGGGTTTTTGTGTGTATTAAATGAAATTAGACTTTGACAGTATTTAACACAACACCTGGCATGTAGTAGGTGCTTCATAAATGTTTGCTTTTTTTTTTCCTCTCCCATCAATACAGTGATATTACATTTTTTTGATTCTTGTCTTTTCAGCAACATAATAAAACATATCTCTGTTGTTAAGTTTTCTTATCAGTTCATTATGAGCTCAAAACTCCTAAGAGTGTTATAGGCCTATGCCAAGATTTTGTATTTATCTTCTATTACTTGTCTTTGCTTCCATCTGCTATACTTAACTTTTTTTTTTTAAACAATCACTTCCCTGTGAATCCCTTTTGGTCTTTTTTCAGACCTCTTTTCTGTCTTCATCAGAATTATTTCTCTGCATCATCAGAATTTTCTACTCCTCCGGATATGATTTTCTCTATATAATTTTAATCTGGGATTTTACCTAGCTTTTCTCTGAACTTTCTCATATCTACTCTCCAAAAACTGGGAGTACTTGTCAGGATAGTCTTGGTTTTTCTTACTTCTATCAGAAATTCTAAGAAGCAATGAATTCCCCAACCTTCACCCAAAGCAAATGCCATGATTCCTGCCCGCTGTCCTTAACAAGCAATTTATTCTGAAGGTAAAATTAATGCTCAGTAAGAGCTTTATTCATCAGTTCTTCCATTTTTTAAAGGATTAAATTTTCATTAAGGCAAATCAAGAAATCATCTGCAATTCTGTTTTCATGATAAAGAGAATTACATTAGATGTCTACATGATTGAAGCCTTCATCAGTACTCCATCATTCTTCTGTTCTAAACTTGTGATCTGGTTTTAGGACTCCCCATGTTTTTCTTTCTATGTGTATATAAACAATGTGCACAAATGTGAATATTGTTATATATGTGTATATTACATATGTGTATATATGCACACATACATGTATCAGACATCTTATTTGATCCTCGTGTGTGTGTTTGTATGTATGTGTATGGTAGATATAACCTTACTTTATCCTAACAACAAAAATGCAAGGTACCTATTATCACTATTCACAATTTACAAATAAAAAACAGGCTAACAGAGACTAACTGAAGATTCAGATATGTCTCAAAATGACTGAACAACAAATCTACTTTCTCCATTAACTAAATGATATACTTAATAGTTTTCTCTATTATTTTCAGTTTAAAAACCTTTTGATTTAATTTATATGACTGTAGCTGTTAAAAAATTATTCTTTTTTTTTTTTGCTAAGGCAATTGAGGTTAAGTGAAAATTATTCTTAATAGACCTTATTATGTGTCCTCTGTTCTTAGCCAGGAAATTATCATTCTTATCTTTTAAAGAGTTTTTCAAAAATCTAAAATCTTCTTTATACTTTATCTTCTTAACCACCATATATACCACCAATATATCTTCTTGACCAACTATATCTTCACAAGAGTACATTTCCATAATTTGTGTTTTTCTCTTCAAATCCTTGCCACAGGTGATTATAAAAGCATTATCTCTTCTCCTAAGATCATACTTTTCTCCTGCAAGATATCATGTCTCTTAGTGATAAAGGGGCTTTTGTACAAGCATAAATCACTAGAGGTAGATTTGAATGGTATTGAGATATATTGTATGTAAAAAGTCAAACCTCCAAAACTTATTTCCCCAAAACTTCTGGGAAACAGTCAATGTAAGTCTGTTGTAAAAGGATAAAGTGAGCAATTTTTATTACACATTCAACAATTACTGTGAGACACTCCACCAGAGATGAAATCAGCTAAACAATAAGAAAGCTAGATTTTACAGTAGATAGTGCCAAACCTGGAGTCAGGAGGACCTAAGTTCTAATGTGGCCTCAGACTTAGCTGTGTGATCCTAGGCAAATCCCTAAATCCTGTTTTATGCCTCAATTTCCTCATCTGTAAAATAATTTGGAGAAGGAAATGGCAAATCACTCTAGTATCTTTGCTAAGAGCATCTCAAATGGTGTCACAAAGAGGTATACTTGGCTAAAATGAATGAACAACAATAAACAATAAGAAAGAAAATTATTCATTTTGCTACCTGAGAGGACAGAACTGGAGTCATAGATTTGCAGAATACCTGGGTTGCAAGAGAACTCAAACTTCTTTTAATAGAATTCTTTAATGAAAGATGAATAGTCCTTTGTTAGATCCTTGATAACTGGTCAAATGATAGGAAACTTTTTATTTCCCAAGACAGTGCATTACACTTGTAGATAGCACTATTTTTCATGAAGTCCTTTTTCATATGAGCTGATGTCTGCATAAAAGTGCCATAGAATACTACTCTCTGGAGCCATAAAGAATAAGTCAAATTTCTCTTCTGTACTCAGAAACACCCCAAGGTGTTAATAAGATTATAGTTTCAAAAATAATGATAAACCCTCAAATTAAGTTAAATTTAAGCTTTGCAAAGCTCTTTCAACATCTTATTTTCACAAAAATCCTAAGAAATAGATGCTTTTTATTCCCACTTTATAGATGGATAAGCTGAGGTATAAGTGACTAAGGTCAAACAGTAAATTTCTGAGGCAGGATTTATAACTAGGTCTTCCTGACTTAAGTCAACATTCGTCACCTAACTGTAGATTTAAAACTATGTTATAGAACAATATGGATTTCTTTTGTTTTTGGCTAGATAAGTGATTAGGATTTTGATCCTTTGGATAGCTTTTTTTTTTTTTTTTTTTGCTGAGGCATTTGGGGTTAAGTGACTTGCCCAGGCTCATATAGTTAGGAAGTATTGTGTCTGAGGCCAAATTTGAACTCAAGTACTCCTGACTTCACGGCTGGTGCCCTATCTAGTACACCAACTAGTTGCCCCTTAAACAGCTTTTTTTTTTTAATGATCATGATAAGTTCAGTTTATTTTTCCAATTAGGAAGATCTGATTTGTTCAAGTTTTGTTCAAACTATTTCCCAAATTAGTGATGATAAATATATCATTTAAACTCACTAGACCTCTTTCTTAGGCCATAAAATAAAAGAATTGTGTACACAGTCTTTAAGTGTCAATTTTAGCTAGGTGATACAGTGGACAGAACACTAGATCTAAAAGTAAAAACACCTGAGTTCCAACCTGGCCTCAAAAACTTTCTATTTGACCCTGTGTAAATCACTTTGTTGCTACCTGCCTCAGTTTACTCATTTATAAAATGAAAGTAACAATAACACCCACTGCTCAGGATTATTGGAAGAATAGATACTTGCAGAGTGTATTACAAATCTTAAAGTGCCGTTAGCTGTTAATCTATGATTGTCACAAAAGGAAGGGTGGAGTTGGGGAGGTATTGATGTAATCTCAGTCCCAGAAGTCTTTGACATGGGATTCTCTTCTTATTGATGAAGATCAGATGCCCTAAACTTGCATGAGAGGTAGGGCAGAGTGGGAAAGAGCAGGAAAGGTTCTTTTATTCTCTTGAATTTCTTTGTGTTCTACAGTTTTGGGGGATACTTCTGGCTTCCATTTTATAGAGAGAAGAGATAGAAGATACCAATCTCAGTTCCATTTCATTTTCTTTGGATGCTACAATGTACCATCTTTTCACAAGCTCACCTGCAGTCCTCATTTAAAGATTCTTATTCAGTGAAAATACTTGCTCCTTGACTTTGTCTGGTTCAATGACATGAAACCATACCTATACTGTCTGGAAGTTAGCAGCACTCGGATACAGATCTATCACCAGATGGCCTATGGCTGTTAGGAGTTATGTGATTTTACAATGAGGCAAAAACACATACTCAGAATCAATTACAACTTTATTAATCTAAACCAAAGGTTCTTTACTTGGGGTCTATAGGTTTCATTAAAGTACCAAAAGGTACTTGTGATGACACAAAAAAGGTAAAAAATTTCCAAATGAGGATAAGATGACTCGGGTACTTTGGAAAGCAACCATCATGATTAAGTCAAGTAAGACAAAATACAGGCGTTTGTGGAATTGTTTTAAAGCTAGAGGCTACCATAAAGGAGATTTATCAGTTCTTCCAATTTTCCTAACTTTCCTAAATTTTCCTAACTTACCTAAATCACTCACTTTGAATGCCTTCTTTTGTCTAGGTTACATATCCTTAGTCCTCCAAATTAATATAATGTGTCTCTTCATTATCCTGTCATTACATTGAAAAAAAAGTCCAGTTGCAATTATACACTAAAAAAAAATACTATACTTCTTGTATTTGAAAATAATCAGCCTATGCAGAAGGAGACTATATCACTACTGGAAATAACATTTTTAAATCCAAAGGAGGTCTATTGTCCTACATAGCTGATGAGTCCAGGAAAATAACCATAGCGGAACAATCATCTGCTTTGAAATAATCAGATAAGAAGCGACCTTTTTTAAACAAACGTGTCAAAACTGCTTTAGTCTCTTGGAAATAGATCTGGACAACAGATACTTCTCTAAATAGACACTGTGGCCACTACAACGCTATAGAAATAGATGAGGGTCACTTATTCCTTTTATAGGCAAAGGCACAATGATCCATCTGTATCATATTATTCACATATTTATTATTCATGTAGTGTACTTCTAATAATCTCCATAACAGCACAAAGCACCTCCTGTTTATATTGCATAGTCCTAAGGAAGGGCTTAATTAGTTGTGGGTTTAGATTGCAGTAGATGATAGTACATGAATAAATATGAGGAACCAGAGATGGGCAGCAGGGTATTGTGGAAAGAGTCCTGACTCTGATGTCTGAGGACCTGAGTTAAAATCCTTCCTCTAGAAGGAAAGGGCCCCACATGTGCAAGAATGTTTGTGGCAGCCCTTTTTGTAGTGGCTAGAAATTGTAAATTGAATGGATGCCCTTCAATTGGAGAATGGCTGAATAAATTGTGGTATATGAATATTATGGAATATTATTATTCTGTAAGGAATGACCAGCAAGATGATTTCAGAGAGGCTTGGAGAGACTTACATGAACTGATGCTGAGTGAAAAGAGCAGAACCAGGAGATCATTATACACGGCAACAACAGTACTATATGACGATCAATTCTGATGGACATGGCTCTCTTCAACAATGAAATGTTTCAAATCACCTCCAATTGTTCACTGAAGAAAGCCATATACACCCAGAGAGAGGGATGTGAAATGTGGACCACAACATAACATTCTCATATTCCTTGATTGATGTTTGCTTACACTGTGTTTCCTTTATATGATATATCTTTTGTGTAGATAAGATTTTTCTTGCACAACAATGATAAGTTTGGAAATATGTATACATATATTCGATTTGCCAATATTTTAACATAATTAACATGTAGTGGATATCCTGCCATCTAGGGGAGGGGCGGGGAGTTGGGAGGAAAAATTTGTAACAGAAAGCTATGTAAGGGTTATTGTTGAAGAGTTACCCACACATATGTTATGCAAATAAAATTTAAAAAAAATAAAAAAATAAAATCCTTCCTCTAACAAGTATTGCTTATGTGACCTTAAGCAAGTTGCAATTGTTCTGGGCTCAAGTTTCATCATCTATAAAATGAGGTAGGTGGACAAGATAACCCTCTACTGTCTCTTTCAACATTATATCTATATTGCTTTGTATGTGTTAGTGGTATTGAAGGAGAGAAAGAAAGTCTGGCACTTCAGTCATAGCTAAAGGTCAAAAACAGTGTGATCTATATGGAGAAATAGTAAATTCACAATTATGGCTAAGATTACATTAATATTGTGAAGATTAATTATGCATCTTTTGGAAAATAGGTCAGTAAAACATATTTAAGTATTCACAAATCTTGATTTTTCCCTAAGGAAATAAAATCAGTTAATGCTTTCATGTTCTAATAAAGTAGAAAATTAAAATGTACCCAAAATTATCTCGATTAAAAAAAAAAAACAGAGACATAGTGAGAGGCACAGGAAAAGATTCATGTTGTTATAATTTATCATTTTGATCATGGCTATTCCCCATTTCATGGAATTAAACTATTGCTTAGCTGATAACAATGAATCAATGAGCAAATATTTCTTAATCTCCCACTGCCAGCCACTAAAACATTAACTATTTGTATGATACTTAATGCTTTACATAAACTTTTTCATTGAGCCTCAAAACATCCATTCAAGGTAAACAGAGCAAGTATCGTTCCTCCCCTTTTACATACGAGGAAACTGAGGCTCAGAAATATGTGATCTGGTACATATATCATCAAACAATTTGCTATGACACTTTTAAGATTTTAGGACATTTGTTGAAGGAATAAAACACTAAACTGGAGGTGGGAAGGAAAGATAAATTTCTCTTCTCTCTCTTAGTTTAATGCACTTTAAATAGGACACTAGAACCTGCTTGCCTAAGTTACTTTTCATTATCAACTCCTGAATCTCTAATAATATCATTAGAATTCATTTTTAGCATGTGCTTGCTTTCAGGTTCAGCTTGTTAAAATCCATCAGCATGAATGAGAGACCCACACACAAGAGTAGGGATTAGCCTGACAAAATATCTGCCTGTATCAACACAAAGTGTCAAAGAAATGAGGCTCTAGGAGACACTGGTTCAGACGACTTATTGTTTGATCTCTTCCAACAACTCCCTAGTGACAGAAAGGCTACACTCACAAGTTCAGCCTTTTTCTTTTTGGCATGGATGTGAAGAGCTCAAAATCTATTTTATGGAGTTGACTGCCTGGAGGAGGGTTTATCCCCAAAGTATATATAGGGTTATGACGTTTGTGATTCCCTATTCAGAAATCTTAAGCAAAAATCAAATACCTTCCCTACTTTCTTAGGAAAGTCATTTCAGATTTCTCTCCATCCCCAGTCTAGTCTCTAGAAAATTATATTACTTACTTGGGATAGTTCCTTGGCTGGATGAAGGGCAGAATCTCTGAATCTTGTCCAGATGGAGGGAGCAGCAAATCTCGAAATCTTTCTGCCAAAAATTAAAAAAAAATCCTGATATTAAATTGTAGAGAGTCAAGGCAATAATTTAAAAATAGAATCATTTCCCTTAGGTAGTGTTTTTAGTAGAATAAGGAAAGAAGTCATATAGGATATCCCATCACATCATTCCATAGATCATTTACTGAAGAGCAAAATTGACTTGGAATCAGGAAAACCTGAGTTTACTACATCAGACACTATCTGCATGATGCTAAATAAATCATTTAATTTCTCTAAGTTTTCCATTTCTTCATCTGTAAAATGGAAACAACAACAATAATAATAGATACCTATTTCACAGGGTTATTGTAAAGATCATATTCAGCTTGTATGTGTGTCTAAAGTATCATGTAACTTTAAAGTATTATATAAATGACATTATTATTTACTAGATACCTATTTTTATATCATAGACCCTTTTGAATATTTTTTATTTTAGCAATGCTACTAACAATTCACTTTCACCTTCTAGTTTTTAATAATAATTTCTTATATTGAAGAACAAAGAAGCAACACAGAAGCTCAGAGATGGAGGGAATTTCATAGATCATAAGAACTAATTCATATTTGAACAAGAATTACTTTGACATCACACTCAAACTATTGACATATAGTTTTTGTTGAAGGCCTTCAAAGAAAAGAAACTAACAACATTTTGAGGAAACCTATTTTAGTATTAAACAGTTCTATTTGATGGGAAGTTTTTTTTTTCTTTTTTTTAAAGACATCTATTCAATTTTCCTTACTCGTCAATCATTCTTAACATATCCATCAGGACTTAAGCAGAATAAGCTTAATTTCTTTTTCCCTTTTAATCAATATCTTAAAATACCTTGACAAAATTTGAATTTAATAAGATAAAATTTAATAAAGATCAGTATAAAGTTTGGCACTTGTGTTCAAAAAGCTAATTTCACAAGCACAAGGGAAAGGATAACATTAGACAACAATTTGTAAGAAAATCTTTTGATTGCTTTAGAATACAAGCTCAACTTGAATAAGTATAATCTGCCAATCAAAATAGCTAAAGAAAATTTGAGCTATAATAAAAGGGGAATTATTTTTTCTAAATAAAGAAGTAATGCCATTGCTGGCCAGATGACATCTGAAACAATCTGTTCAAATTATGGGTGCCATAGTTTTAAGACCATCAGTAACTTAGTGAGTGTCAGGAGGAAGGCAAATAAGATAATAAAGGGCCCATATTCCATGTCACAAGACAGTCCATCAAAGTGCCTGGGAATGTAAAGCCTGGAGAAGAGAAGAATAAGAATGTCATTATAGATATCTTTACATATTTGTGAATCTAATTTGTAAAGGATGAAAATGACATGATCATTATGGAAGATTACTGCTATGTAAGAAATGACAAGCCTGATGATCTTAGAAAACCATAAAAAATGTGCAGCAAATAATGAAGAGCAAAATGAGCCGAATCAAGAGAACACTATATACAATAACAGGATTTTTTCTTTATTTTTTAAAACTAAATACAAAATGAGAAAAAATAGGAAAAAACAGATAAAAAATAAACAAACAAAAATAATGTCATGTGCCCAGCAGAACATTAGGGAGAATTCAAAATATGTAACAAATTTCCACTGCAAGAAAACATATATAATAAAATAAAACATATTTACAGCTGTTCATCTTTCCTTTGCTTCCTTATAGATTATTCTTTTATTCTTTGCTTATACTATTTACTTCATTCCTTTTTTCCCCTTTCATTTCCCCCCTGCCTAGAGCAGACCACAGCTAAACATGGATATATTTATGTATATAGATATGTGTATCTATATACATAGAGCTCTTACTTAATCTGCCTTTTCCTTTCCTTCTCTCTTTATTCTTTTCTCATTAATCTATATATCTTATCCCCACTCCCACAATCTAAACATCCTTCTATACCTCTGCTTTATCCTATTCCTTCCCCCCTTATTTCTTTATGGATTTTGGATGATGCTATACTTTCCATGTAAATTTCCCAATGTAAATTCCCGTTATAAATTTCTGGAATTACTAGCCCTCTTTGTTTCTTCCTCTGCACTTCATTTCTATAGCAAAATTACTATTTTTATCTTTTCCTAGATGGTTTTGCTTTTTTAAGAGCCAGATCATACTCAGCTCTGCCCTAATATTTTGGATTATCTGATTACTGATGTCAATCTTAGACATATGGTTTACATTTCCACATATAAAACATGAGCAGTTTGTCCTTACTGAGTCCCTTGAAATTAGTCTTTGATGTTCGCTTTTATTTGTTAAATTTTCTACTGAGTTTAGGTTTGGTAGAGACAATATCTTGAAAATCTGACAGTTCACTGAATGTCCATTTTTTCATTCAATGTTATGCTTAATTTTTCTGCACATAATATTTTCAGTCACAAGCCTGTTTTGATTGTCAATATATAATATTCCAGCACCTGTGGTCTTTTAATATAGCTGCTGATAAATCCTGTACAATTCTACGTGCAGCTTCCAGCACATTTGGATGGTTTTTTTTGTTTGTTTGTTGTAAAATGTTCTCTTTGATTTGGAGATTTCAAAATTTGGCAATAATATTCCTATGTGTTTTCCACAAAGGATCTCTTAAAGGTGCTAATCATTAGTTTTTGTCAATTTCTATTTTTTGCAGGACAATTTTCTTTGTTACTTGTACTATTGTATCGTTTTCCCCCCTCCCCCACAGCTTTTAAGTAGCCCAATTATTCTTATGTTTTCTTTTCTTCATCTCTTCTCCAGATCTGCTGTTTTTCTTACAAGATGTTTCACATTCTCTTCTATTTTTTTTCATTCTTAATATTTTTGGTCTGCTACAGCTTCACTAGCTTCCCCTTGTCCAATTCTAATTTTCAAAGAATTATTTTCTTTTTTGAGACTCTGGATCTTCTTTCCTAGTTGGTTGACTTTCTTTTCATAATCTGATTGATTTTCCTAGATTTTTAAAATTATTGTTGTTGTTGTTTTTCTTTTTCTTTTAGTTTTTATTCAATCTCACTAATTTGATTTTTGAGTTCCTCAATAAATTCTTTGAAGTAAGAAAGGCTTTTTTTTTTTTTACTTCAGTGTCCTCCTTAGAAGATGAATCCCAGTTTTGCATATTGGCATAGTAAGCTTCTATGGTTAGGTTCTTTCTTTTTTGCCTGTTGTTATTTTTTAATGAGAGTTTATTAGTGTAATTGTCTCTAATTCTAGGATGGAGGGCATAGTACTTATGACTTCAATTTAGTTTTCTCTTCTGGCCTAGAACCTCAAAACAAGAACTCCAAGCTCCTTTACATGCCAGTAGCCAGCAGTTTCCCTGCCCTACTCTGTGTGTGTGTCCCTTCTCACCTAGGGGAGTATTTCAGGATCACAGCTGGGCATGGTATTCCTTATCAGTCAAGGCCCCCTCAATATTCTCGGGTTTAGACTTACTCCCCATGCTGTCCAGGAGGTGAACCACAGGAACTTTCTCCCTGCTCACTGTTTCAAGGGAGCTAATCTAAAGATGTTTATACTTCATGTGGGTTAAACCTTCCTCCTGGAGTCTTTCTTCAGTTACTCCAGGAGGATGCTTAGTTCTGCCCCAGTATTACTTGTTTTTCATCTATGTTCACCCTAAAGCATAATTTTGTTTTGTTTATAGGGGAAATTTGAAGAGCTTGAAATTTTTTGATCTACATTGTCATCTTCCCATAATCTCCCTCTTCATAGTATTGTTTTAAGAATAACTTTGAGTTGACTAAGTCATTTTGAATCTTATAAATATCCAAACTGAGTACAAAGGACATTTGAAGGAAGATGCTATCTGAATTTACAGAAAAAAAAACTGATGAATAGAAGTATGTATAGAATTTAGATATATGTGTGTGTGTATATATATATATATATACATATATATATGTATATGGATGGATGGATGCACACATACATATTTGTGTCTAATGGTAGACATCTCTAGGTTGGGGAAAATCATGTAATAATTTTATATATTTAAAAGGAATAGCAAGTTATACATACTAGACTTGTAGTTTCATATACAATCACCTTTTTCCTCCTATTCTGTGTTATGGAGATGTTTGTGTTATTTAAATTCAGAATAAAATAAATATATATTTCTAGAAAAAAATGTAATGAAAAGAGAATATATCCAGTGAACAAAATTAAGAAGTAGGTTGAATTTGAAAAGAAGCAAATTTAGGCTTATTATCAAGGGTACAATATTCTAACAATTATAGGTATCACAAAGTGGATTGAGCTGCTAAAAGAGGCCACTTCTGGTGGTCTTCAAACTGAGTCTAAATGACCATTTCTCAAATATGCCATAGTATGGATTTCTAAATATCTAAAGATTAGGCACAACTGCTAAGATCACTTTCAAATTTAGGATTTTGTAGGCATACACATATTGACTTGCTCCTATCTATACGCATATCAATATATATTTAATATATACATAAATATGTGTATGTACCTATATGTCCATGCATCTATAGACTCAGCTGTATATGTGTATATATGCATGTGTACATATATACATGCACACCTTCACACACACACATAAATGTATGTGTTTTTTTTTAATTTGCAAAACATATGTATGGGTAATTCTTCAACATTAACACTTACAAAGCTTTCTGTTAGAAATTTTCCCCCCTACTCCCCACCCCTCCCTTAGATGGCAGGATATCCACTACATGTTAATTATGTTAAAATACTTGACAAATCGAATATGTGTATACATATTTCCAAACTTATCATTGTTGTGCAAGAAAAATCGTATCTACAAGAAAGAAAAATCAGATAAAGGAAACACAATGCAAGCAAACATCAATAGAGAGCATGAAAATGTTATGTTGTGGTCCATATTTCACATCCCTTTCTCTGGGTATATATGGCTTTCTTCAGTGAACAATTGGAAGTGGTTTGAAACATTTCATTGTTGAAGAGAGCCATGTCTATCAGAACTGATCATCATATTGTATTGTCATTGCTGTGTATAATGATCTCCTGGTTCTGCTCATTTCACTCAGCATCAGTTCATGCAAGTCTCTCCAGGCCTCTCTGAAATCATCCTTCTGGTCGTTTCTTACAGAACAATAATATTCCATGACATTCATATACCATAACTTATTCAGCCATTCTCCAATTGATGGGTATCCATTCAGTTTCCAGTTTCTAGCCACTACAAAAAGGGCTGCCACAAACATTCTTGCACATGTGGGGCTCTTTCCTTCCTTTATGATTTCTTTGGGATATAAGCCCAACAGAAATGCTGCTGGGTCAAAGGGTATGCACAGTTTAATAACTTTTTGAGCATAGTTCCAAATTGCTCTCCAGAATGTCTGGATTTGTTCACAGTTCCACCAACAATGCATCAGTGTCCCAGCCTTCCCACATCTCCTCCAACATTCATCATTATCTTTTCCTGTCATTTTAGCCAATCTAACAGGTGTGTAGTGGTACCTCAGAGTTGTCTTAATTTGCATTTCTCTGATCAATAGTGATTTGGAGCATCTTTTCATATGACTACAAATAGTTTTAATTTCATCGTCTGAAAATTGTCTGTTCATATCCTTTGACCATTTATTGATTGGAGAATGGCTTGAATTCTTATAAATATGAGACAATTCTTTATAGATTGTAGAGATGAGACTTTTATCAGAACCATTAAATGTAAAGATGATTTCCCAATTTATTTCTTCCCTCCTAATATTGACTGCATTGGTTTTGTTTGTACAAAAGCTTTTTAACTTAATATAGTCAAAATTATGTATCTGGTGTTCAGTTAAGAGTTCCAAGTCTTCTTTGGACATAAAATTATTCCATCTCCACAGATCTGAGAGGTAAACTATACTACATTCCTCTAATTTACTTATAATATCACTCTTTATATCCAGATTATGAACCTAAATGTATGTGTTTAAAAGATAAATCCTCCTCTGATACCACATCATGGCATAGAGATAAGTTCCCAAAGGCTACAATAGCAAAATACAGTGTTTAAGAGATCCTGATTCTGTGGTCTAAGTCAGTCAACTCATTAATTCTAGACATTTTCTATTGCCTCACTACTGAACAATGAGATTTTTTTTTACCATGGAAGAATGTAAAATAATGGAAATGGAAAATGACTTAATTTTTATGGTTAATTTCTTCTTTTGTAATGATGGTCACAGAATAATCAGAAGGGAAATCTAAAGTATTAAGAAAGAAAGGTTTTATATTATAAAAGAATTTTAATTTTGACTACTTGCCAAACTGTTCCTACTTATAATGGCCAAATAGTATAACCCACAAATCCAATGGCCAACAAGTGGACATATTCCTAGAGTACCTGAATCATGTCAATATTGATATTCTTGCTATGAATGGTATTAGAAGAAAAAAATAACTTGTAGCCTCAGGGAAAGATGGCTTACAAGTACTTTCTTGAAAAAAAAAAACAACAAAATGAATGCATTGGGCTTTATTATATGCCCAAAGAGTACAAAGCAATGATATTTAATGAGACATCTGGTTATCACATATTGCAATATCAATGATGAGTGTTTGCAAAAGAACACAATGAAAATAATTGGAGCTTATATAGCAATCTTCATTGTGGAGGTCAAAATGGAAGAGGAATTATATGAAGAACTTGATAGATTCCTATTAAAAGATCATACATTGATACATTGATACTTATTAACACCTAACAATAAAAAGAGAGCATTAATGCTTGCAAATCACTTTACAAATATGTCATCTTCACAACAACCTGGTGAGAAAGGTATTATTATTATTATTATTATTCCCATTTTACACATTACAAAACTGAGGCAGACACAGCTTAAGTGACTTATCTAGAGTCAGCTAGTAAGCATATGAAAATAAGGCTTCATCCATGCAAATAAAACAGATAAATAGGAAAATTGAGGATGGTGAGAGAGGTGAGATTCAAATAATTGTCAGAAAAAAAGTTACTTAAAAGACCAAAACTTCGAGATTTTACAAAAAATCTCATCTATCTATCTATCTATCTTTCTTTCCTTCAAAAAAGAACTGCTAGACATGGGACTATGGAAAATTAAATTGAATATTTTATTATATAATGATTTTTATTGCTGTAGGATTTATCCCAGAAACAGTGCACAGATCAAAACTCATTATAGCTAATATCCTAATTTGTAAATACCAAAAAGAAAGAATAACAATGGGAAGAAGAAATGATGTTCCATTAAAATAATGTAATAATCATTTAAATGAAATAAAAATGAGAAACGGACAAGAGAAATTGTCCATAATAATTTTATATATAAGTTTAAATAATTGAATAATTGCAAGTAATTGTGAGAGCCAAGATGGTAAAGTAAAGGCAGGGACTCACATTAAGCCCTCCAAATTAATGTCCAAACAACATTCAAAATAATGCCTCAAAATGCTAAGTGGAGAGAAAAAAACAACAAAAAGAGGGAATGACACAATTTTCCACCCCAAGACAACTTAGAAGGTTGGCAGAAAAAGTTTGTTTCATTGGGGTGGAAGTGGAACAGTCTGGCACAAACCAAGCTACAACAAGCCAGGAACAGGTCTTGGAGGCAACTGAATTAGTGGTGGAAGTGGCTTCTGGAGCTCTTAATCCACAGATGGTAAGGGGGGGGCTGTCAAATGGTCAGAAAGAGATTACAGAGGACTCTTTGCTAGCTTTGGGAACAGGACACTATTGAATTGCCCATACACAATTCAGAATTATAGTTCCAGAGTTAGGATAAGCACTAGCAGGAACAGGGACCCTCTGATAATAAATATCAGACATATCATTTAAAAGACACACTTTTGCCTAAGGTTTTCTCCATTGTGATGCAAGAGTCAAAATGAAATGTAGAGATCAAATAAGATATTGTATGGATGATGCTATCCTTTAGGTGCTCCAATTTGTGAATGATATTTTATTGATGTTTATCAAGCCTCAGGACAATACAGAGCCTCCAGGAAGAAGGCTATGATCACTCAAAGGAATTTGGCTGTCCAAAAACACAGTCATGTATTTGAATGGAAACCACATAGAGTACATCCAAACATATGTATAATTGGAAACAATTGTATAAATGGACAATGTGCTGTGCACAAAATTAAAAGGAGGAACTAGCTGGATTGTTTTAGAAAAATTGACCAAGTAAATTCTCATGAAAGTAAACATTGATCTTTTCATAACTAATATTTTGTTGACATTCTTATGTTGACAAAAAATATAGAATAGCAATGCCTCTCAAAGAATCACAAAAAACTTCAGTTGAGAACTTCAAGGTAGTTATGACTATTTTATGCATAGAACATATATGATATAGCATATAGTCAATGAGGAACTCAATAATAGGAATAAAAGAAGTCATCAAATAATTTGTGATCTGATGAAATAGTGTAGTGCCCCATTTTCATCCTCTTGCTGAAATGGTACTGTTGGGGGTAAACTTTATTTCCTTATTTCTCCTCTGCTTAGCATTCCTTCTTTCTTAATAAGACTGTATAGAAAATACCTTCAATTTTGCAAGCTTTTTAGATGAGAGAGCGTTCTCCCACTGATATCATACTAGCTTTTTTGTCTAAAACAATATAGAAGGTTGAACCTTGCAGGTCTCTAGGACTTTGGTGTAGATTCTCCTTCCCACATGCCCTACTCATATGCTGCTCACTGAATGCATGGAGATTGCACACTGCATCCCTCCTCTAGCAGCTATATTTTTCTTTTCCTTGGGTCTAGCAATAAATTTTGGTAAAGCTGTTTTTGTGAGGGATGACACTCATCTTTATTCCTCTGAACTACAGAATTGTATGAGATGAAGAAAAGTTGATTTGTTTCCATAGTAAATGTGACAGATGACAAATGGATTGCCAGAGTACTTCAGTGACACCCTTGCAATTTCAGGAGAAAGAAAGGTCTCCAATATGTTGGGTAGATTCCATATGATGAACTTTGAGATAACAAGAGCTACTTAATATGGACAGGAATGGATAGGTTGCCATCTAAATCACTGGAAAAAAAATGCCAACATTGAGGTGATTAGAAATCCTCAAGTATTTAAGATGAAATAATTTCTTAAGTGTCATGTGGCCCTTCAAATTCTTATCAACATAGTGACAAGGTAGTTCTACCTTATAAATGGGCTATGTTCCAAAAATCTATTTACATATGGTTGGATGTTGTAATCTTTTTTTCTCAAAAAGCAAAATATGATAAGTTCCTCCTACTTGTCTATAAAAACAAGTACAACCTATAATATTGATCTAAAAAAACACTGTATGAATACAGCAAGATGAGATAGAAATGTTATGGAATTGATTTTTTCTAAAAAAAAAAACCTACTAAATTTATTATAAAATTAATAAATATAAATCTAACATAAAATTAATAATAATACTATAAAATCAATTTAAACACAACCAGCAGGATTCTCCATGAAATTAACACAGCTGTAAATTATAATCTCTATGTCAGGTTCCTAATCTTATCTAAGTTATGATAGGCAGCTGCTCTATGTCTGAGAAGATCATCCTTTGGTTCCCAAATTTCTTGCTATATTTGAGTAACTAGAAATGGAAGAAGGGAGGCAAATTCAACATGACCATTCAAACAAATTTTTGGTTTTAATTGTGAACAGGGGTGTGGAAAGAGGTGCTTTAAAACTGTTAAATTATGTATCCATCAGCTAAAAAATGGATCCTGGACTCCCTGATATAGAGTCTTTCTTTGTGTGTATGATACACACATGCTTATTTTTGTGTTGGGAGTGAGGCTCAAGCTATTCTTAATAAGTAATAGAAGAATAAGGAAGAGCTAAAAGAATTCCTACAAGTTGGCAGCATCAGCAGAGAACAAGAGACCTGTATTATGACATTTTCTATAATAACCACAAGGTTAGGGAAAATGACCAGAGACAAACATTATAGCATTATAGATCGGGAGCCAGAAAGGATCTCAGTGGCCATCTAGTACAAGCCCTTCATTTCATAGATAAGAAACTGAGGCCCAGAGAAGTTAAATGTTGTTTCTAAGACTAAAGATATATTATATAACAAAGCCAAGATTTTAATTTAACTTCTCAGATACTGAGAAATGGGATTGTCAACATCAAAGAAAAAATGAATTCTAAACTATTGTTTACACAGATATTTGAAAAACTTATGCGGATTGAGTATCTAAGCAAGTGATCATATAGATTATTCTTTTATTTTTAATTGTTATCAATATAATATATACTATGGAACATTACCAGGATGATTAAATTCAAGGAATAACTAAAAGAGGAATATTGGATTCTGAGTTGCATAATTCATAATATCATAGGAGAAATACCAACTGTTTAAAACCACACTAAAATGCAAGGCTCAAAGGGAAATGTAATACTCTAGTCTAACTGTATCACAACAGAATCTAGATGAAATGACAAAAATGACAAAGCAGGAGATAATTGACTTTTCACAAATTGAAAAGTTGAATTATTCTCCAAAAGAGCCAGAAAGTTAAGCTTTATAGCAAATGACATTTGCCAATTACTGGTGGATATTAAATCATTGTCATTTGCTATTAAATTATTTAATTATTATATTATATAAGCTCTCTGCTATGAAATTTAATTTGCTATTAAAATTGACATAGTAATTGTATTTATATTGATATTATTATGAATATATAAAAATACATGTCTGTGTACACTACCTACAATCCATCCAATATGCTCAAGGTCTAAGACTAAAGGTAAGTCGATGGTGGAGCCCACAATCCCAGGAAGGTTTTACTCATTTTTAATTATTCCTCTTTCCTACTTCTAAGTTATATTCTCCAACTTTGCTAAAATCATAGTATTGACTAGTGCTCTGCTAATATGAATTACTATGAAGAATGTCTCTTTCGGAGATTAAATGCCTAGGAAATTATTCCCATGATAAACTGCTCTTGATTTCTAATAAAACTAACCAGCTATCATGCAAGCCTGCTCAAATGTAGCACTTTATGATATGGTTTACCTTTTTCCAAAATATATTTTTCACTTACATTTTTCTTGGAGTAGTCACCAACATCCTAACCAATCCACAAAATAATTACTAACAACAAAAATTTTTAAAGTAATCCCAAAGGAAAATGACTTTGGTATTTAACAATTATTTTGAGAACTCTATTTTTCTTGGGATGTGGCACAAGCAGTATATTCTATAGAACAATGCATATTGTTCTATAGAAGCAATAAACAATTCTTGGGTTTTATTTTTAAAAGCCACTATAAGAATATTTGCAGGAATAAACACCTGTGATTTAATTCCTTTGAGTAATTCCCATGATATGATACAAATCAGCAACTCTGATCCATACATTTATAGCTGGGAGGGAACTTGACAGCTATCTAGTCATATTCCCTCATTTTCCAGATGTGGACTTGAAAAGATAAATGACTTGCCCAGGGTCACAAATATGGGAAGTGGCAGAGGAAGGATTTGAATCTAGGTCCTTTGCAAATTTAATGTTTTTTCCATTATATTTCATGCTTCTTCATAGACCAGCTGTCTAGGGTACTGAGAGGTTCACTGATTTTCCTCTGCTCAGAGAGGCATCAGAGATAAGACTTGAATCCAAATGTTCCCAAATTCAGAAGCAGCTCTCTCTCCACTAAGTATGCTGTCTCTTTCCATTATCATACTTGACATCATATATGTGTGTTTATGCATATGTATGTAACAATTTATAATAGGGTGATGAAAGTATAATCATATGAAAAATTTAAATACTGATTACAATACAAATGAAACAAATGCTAAAAGATATCAGAATGCAGTTTAAATGCAATGGTCTTGATGAAAATGGATTTAAAATGAAATAAGGATCCCTTTTTTTGGAAGAAGAACATTAGGGTGCAGATCTAGAATGTTGCATAAGCTATCAGACAGTTTCTACATTAGTTTTTTGCTTTACTGATAATTCTAAATAGGCAAAGATACTGGGAGGAGTCCATAGTGTAAAAGCAATAGGCAGCAATAAATGCTTAACATAATAAGCCATTACAAAATAATGTGTATATTTAGTAACATTTGATCAGGGTGCTAGATACACTCAGATTTATGGCCATTGTATTTTTTTCTAAACTGTTTTTCCCTCTCTTTTAAAATCTTTGTTGAAAAAGGAGTGATATATTCAGAAATGAATGAGCTGCAATAGTCAATGATTGGAGTAATCCACTGTTTGATAAATCCAAACACTTTAGCTTCTGGGATGATAACCCACTATTTGACAAAAATTGCTGAGAAAACCAGAAAACAGTATGGCAGAAACTAAGCATAGCCCGATATCTCATACCCTATATCAAGATAAGTTCAAAATGGGTTCATGGTTAAGATATATAAAGGATGATACTATAAGCAACTTAGAAGAAGAAAGGATTATTTACTTATCAGATCTTTGGAGAGAGAAGGAACTTATGATCAAACAAGAAAGAGAACATTATGAAATGCAAAATTTTGATTATATTAAATTAAAAAGATTTTTCACAAACCAAACCAATGCAGCCAAGATTAGAAGAGAAAAAAGAAAAGTGCTAGATAAAAATAAAAGTGCAAGATGCTTTTTATTGCCAGTGTTTCTGATAAAGGCCTCAATTCTCTCTCTCTCTCTCTCTCTCTCTCTCTCTCTCTCTCTCTCTCTCTCTCTCTCTCTCTCTCTTTTTCTCTCTCTCTCTCTCTCTGTTTCTCTCTCTCTCTCTCTGTCTCTGTCTCTGTCTCTGTCTCTCTTTCTTTCTCTCTTTTGCTGAGGCAATTGGGGTTAAGTGACTTGCCCAGGGTCACACAGGCAGGAAGTGTTAAGTGTGTGAGAACAGATTTGAACTCAGGTCCTCGTGACTTCAGGGCTGGTGCTTTATCCACTGTACCACCTAGCTGCCCCTCAATTTTCAAATATATAAATAAATGACTCAAATTTGGAAAAAATACAAGTCATTCCCCAATTGATAAATGGTCAAATAATATGAACAATTTTCAGATGAAGAAATTAAAGTCACCTATAATTATATGAAAAAATGCTCTAAATCACTATTGTTTAGAGAAATGCAGCTCTGAAGTAGCATACCTCATACCTAATTATTGGGTAAGATGACAGGAAAAGATAATGATTAATATTGAAAGGGATGGGGAGAAACTGGGACACTAATGCATAGTTGTGAACTGATCCAGTCATCCTGGAGACCAATTGGAACTATGCCCAAAGAGATATGAAACAGTGCATACTCTTTGATCTACAGTGTCACTATTGGGACTGTATCCCAAAGAGATAATAAAAAAGGGAAAAGGGCTCACATGTGCAAAAATGTTTGTAGCAGACTTTTTTGTGGTAGCAAGGAATTGGAAACTGAGTGGGTGGATGCCCATCAGTTGAGGAATGACTGAGTAAGTTATAATATGTGAATCAAATGGAATATTATTGTTCTATAAGAAATAATGTGCAGGCTGATTTCAAAAAAGCCTGGAAAGACTTAGATGAACTGATGCTGAGTGAAATAAAAAGGATAAGAATACTATACTCAGAAACAGTAATATTATGAGATAATCAATGATGATAGACAGCATTTCTCAGTGATTAAAGACAATTCCAAAAGACTTGGAATGAAAAATGCCATCTTCATCCAGAGAGAGAATTAGGGGAAATGAATGCCAATAGGAGTATATTATTTTCACGTTTATTTGCTAGCTTTTTTTTCTCATGGTTTCCCCCTTTTGTTATGATCTTTATTTCACAAAATAACTAATATGAAAATAAGTTTAAAATGATTATAAATGTATAACCTATATCACATTCTTGCTGCCTTGGGGAGGGGGAAGGAGGGAGAAAAAAATTGGAACTCAAAAATCTTATAAAAATTAATGTTGAAAATCATCTTTACATATAATTGGAAAAGAAAATACTAATGAAAAGAAAAAAAGTGAATGTGCTGTAAAAACAAAAGGTATCAACATAAAATTCAAATTAAATTAATTTTTAAAAATTCATCATGCATTCTATTCTTCTTTCCAAAATAAGACCACTTATTGATACTTTTGTCAAAAATATCAATTTTCAATGTTTCTGCTTCCTACTGAGATTTTACTTATATTAAGAATGACGTGGGGCAGCTAGGTGGTGCAGTGAATAGAGCAACAGCCCTGAAATCAGGAGGACCTGAGTTCAAATTTGATCTCAGACACTTAACATTCCCTAGCTGTGTGACCCTGGGAAAGTCACTTAACCTCAATTGCCTCAGGAAAAAAAAAGAATGACGTTATACTTAAACTAGTTTAAAAGATATCATCAAAGAAGTTATATGGCTAGCCAATCTGAGAAACCCAGTATTTGAAATTATTCAAGCTGAAGCAGCACTTGATTTGACAATCATTAATAAAATCAAGCAAACTACATAGTGAGAAGAAAATAGCCTGACAATTTAGTATACCCTTAGGAAAAAGGCATACACACAAAGCAAAACTTTCCAAACATAATTCAAAAGTGTTTCCCACCCTATTCTATCAAATTATTCCTTTTTTTCATCATTAAATTCACAAAATAGAAAAGATACATAAATAATTCACCTCATTGACCACACATTTATTAAGTACCTACTACATACCTACAAAACACTGTGCTGACAGCATATACTTATTTTCTTAAGACAAAAAAAGCAAAAGACTATGTGCATAGACCTCTTAGAAGAAGATGTCATAACTTCATGAGAAAAAAAAATTCCTATACATTATCTCTTCATACATCTACCACATTTTGATATTTCTTCTTCTTTTTATTCCTTATCATAAAAGTAATGGGAAATGTTAGATTTGGATTGAAGACTAGGTGAAACTTAGCTAATCACATGATTATGGAAAAACCACTTTACCTAAGATTGATTTTCTCATCTGTAAAATGACAATAATAATAATGAAATGACAACTCACCAAATTGTTGAAAGTGATGTAATTTCTAAACTTTAAGTGGATATAAAAATATCACCTTTTTTGTTGATGGGAATAAGGAAGTACAACTCCTTCTTTCATTATAGTAACTCCAAAGCATCGAAATTCTCTTAGTTAAAGTTGATCAGCAACCAATTTTATATAGTGTTGGAGTAAATGTGGTTAATTTACTTAGAATTAGGACAGCCAGATTCAAATTTCACCTGCAAGCCTACTTTCTATCACTGGGAAGATATCTTTTTTTTTTTTTTTGATCTTTGTTCTTTCATCTGTTAAAAAAAAAAAATGTATATAGGTAGATAAAAGACTTACCTCATGCAGTTATTTTGAGTTTCAAAAGAACCACTAATCAGTCAATCAACAATTGTTAATTAAGAACCTATCATGTGCTAGGCATTGTGCTAATGCAAAGTACTTTGCAAACATAAAATGTAATATAGACACAAATTATTATTGTTATTATTTTACTGATAAGCATCATGGTTTTAAACTTCAAACATTAAATATAATATAAATATAAATTATTATTGTTATTATTTTACTGATAGATATGTTGGCACAATAGATATCAAGCAAGCCTTGAAAATAAGAATATCTCTGATACATAATGTGTGACCTAGGTAAATCCCTCAACTCCTCAAAGATCTAGGCAATTCTCAAAGATTTTACATTTTAATGAAGGCACCAGCATATACTTGTAGAGTATTTCTTCACTTGAGAGGTCTCTATACTAATAAAAAAATACAGGCCAAGTTCCTATACTTATAATTTTGTTAATAATAGCTAACATTTATATACCATCTATCATGTATTAGGTACTATATTAAGCATGTCACAATATCTCATTTGATCCTCACAACAACTTTGAGAGACAGGAGTTATTATTATTCCCATTTTATAGCTATGGATACTGAAGCATATAGAGGTTAAGTGACTTATCTACAGTCATATAGCTAGTCAGTGTCTGAGGCTTGACTTGAATTTAGGTCTTCCTGACTGCAGGTCTAGCACTTAATTTATTGTGCCACCTAGCTGCCTGGAAATTCTATAATTATTTGATGTTAGATAATTTCCTGGGACCTTACCCAGGGTCACATGGCTTACATTATATCAGAAGCAAAACTGAACTCAGTTCTGCTAAATTGCAAGGCTAACACTTGATCCAGTATACATGATGCTTAGAATAATCATCATCATCATCATTATCATCGATTATTTGAGGATAAGGATATAAAAGGAACAAATTGAAATTAAATTATTATAATTAATTTTAAGAAATTAGTTTCAATTCTTATTGAATTGAATTATACTAGGCAAAAACAAGTGGAGATAACTAACTGCTTGCTACTTATACTTCCTATTTGATTAGATCCAGGAGTACATAAAACACCATGCATATTCATGTTTGTTTACATATTGAGAAACTGCTCTAATGCCTTAATGTTTTAGTTATAACCTTCATGCCTTACATGAAAACTATATAGTTTAAGCTCTGTGTAGGATTGCCAATCACCATGTCATTAGTATGGCTGAAAAGGGCCAGAGGATGTATTCTGTAACCTGATAATGTGATGAATTGACTAATAATGTGATATTCTCTGGATATGATTTTCTACCAGTAGGGAATTTATCTTAATTTACAAAGGCTTCCACAGATTTTGATTCCCTCTTCTCCTCTTTTCAAATTGCAGGAAGAGTCAGTGACTATTGGCCCTCAGTGACTTTAGGCATTCAATTATATTAAATTCAGCTTTGTGGGAAATATGGAATGAGGGAATGTACTTGATGGTTTTAAAATAGAGTTAGAAATCCCATTTTTAGTGAATCTGTTTCTAACTTTTGTAGACAACTGTGGCAACCTTCAAATAAGTTACTCAAGCTCTATTATTCTCATTTAAATTATATGAATGAATAACTATGTTATATTATTTCCTGTCCTCCTCAATTGTTTTGTGGGTAAACTCACAAATCATAAAATTGTATGTCACAGTAACCATTTAGAAGAAGGGGATCAGATAATACAAAAAATATAGAATGGCAGATGAAGCTGAAACTATTCAAACATTGTCTCTATCTCCACCCATCCCAGGTTTTTTGGGTTTAGCAAGGTTATCATTATAACAGCTTTAACAATAAATTGTTTACTTTAAGATTGGAGAGAAATATAATGGCTCATTATGTTTATATGTTCCAGAAGGTCCATATGATTTCCTTTTCTTTGACTTTAGCAAATTCATTTTAGGTGAAAAGTTGTGATTTCAGTCATAATCCCTTCAGTCAAAGTTGATAAACATTTATTAAATGTCTCCTGTATGTTGGATACTGTGCTAAGCACTAGGCATTTAAGGAAAGGATATAAAGAAAGCTATAAGAAAGACTTTGCCATCAAGTAGGTCACAGTGGGGGGAAAGGATCTGAAAAAGAATATCAATGGGGAAGGGAAGAAAGAGATAATGATGAAATATTACAGCTAGACTGGGATATGAGCTACATAGTTGCTTTCATCTTGCAGATTTAAGATTATCTGGAGATGATGATGTATAGGAGAACATTGAGGTGGGAAATGATGAAATGTATGAACCTGTACCTTCTTTATATGGTGGAGAATCTGGGAGAAGTTCTTTAATATCCACTCTCCACTCTCTCCAATCAGAGGTAGGGAGGAACTCCAGGGAACACAAGTATCACAGAAGTATGAGTTTCCTAGCTGACTTCCTACTGTAGAATGTTTCTGGAGATAATGAATTCCAGAACAAATGGGAAATGATGAGATGAATGCCCTAAATATTCTCCTTAAATAATGAAGAATCTTGGAAGAACTCACTGATGTCCACCCTCCTCTCTCTCCAATCACAGAGAAGGAAGGGCTCCAGGGGCAAGCTCTATTAGGAAAAGTTTCAACATTTAGGTAAGGGTTGAGCTCTTTGAATAACCTCATATTTATTTGTATTTCTAATTACCTCCTGGAATCTTTGGATAATGTTATTTTATAAAAAGCCTATTAGGAATGAAACAGTAGAATATATTATACTGTCTTTGGACAAGCAGGAACCAGGAAGGGAAGGAGGGATAGAGCCAACTTTCAGGACATCCCTCTTCCCAGATCTGATCTTTGATGACTGTAGAGTCATACTGTTGTATGATATCACTCTTCTCATCACAACACAATTCTAATTTTGTCCCTTGGGAATATGCTGGAATTACATGTTGGTTCCAACTTCTTGAGTGACTGTAGTTCTAAATTGTTTGGTAAAAACCCTGAATATGATCAAGTTTCCTTAGTATATCCAGAAAAAAATTCTTGTGCAATGTTACTACTGTTTGAAGGACTTCCCTAAGTTTAGTGGAAAGCCTGTAAATAAGAATGATTGGGCATCTTATCACTAATTTAAATCAAGTGGGATTGAGTAAATCAGTATACATACCCTTAAAAATATCTCTGAAGCTAAAAAAGACTCAAACCAGTTCTGATCCTGAATCTTTGTTGTTCCTTCCAATAAAACATATTGCTTCTTAATTTTTTAACTACTACTTTGGGCAAGATTGTGGGAAGATGGTGGAGTAGATCAGAAAATTACAAGCAATCTAGATTTTCCCCACAAATAAGACAATAGTGAGTGAAAATAAACCCATAAGAAACAAATAAGACTTGGGGCAGAACAAGTATTTTCCTAGAACATTTCAAGAAGGTTCAAAGAAAGACCCCAGGATGGAGAATTAACCCCTGTGAACTATAAATACCTCCAGGTCACCTCTGATGAAACAACAAGTGAGAGTCCTAGAGATAGCTCAATTCAAAAGTAGCCTGAACCCAAACTATTGGAACTTTCCTCTGATGGACAAGTGAAGAGTTGGGAACATGAGTCCAGGTAGATGAGGGAATCTTTGCTGATAAGGAATGCCAGGCCTAGCAGTGCTTCTTAGACTCAGCCTTGGGGAAGAAGAAACCAGCACACTCAGTGAATGTAGAAGCAGTGGGGCAGGATAGCTGCTGGCTGCTGGTACTTACAAGAGAGTGAAATTCTTGATTTGAGATTCCGGGTCAAAAGGGAAAACTGAAGGAAGGCCTGAAGGAAGAGGCATCATCCCACCACCACCCCACAATTAGAGGTGATAACATTATTAATTTCTTATTTACAAAGAAAATGAGTAGGCAAAAGGAGAAAGAACTTAACCATAGAAAGTTACTAGAGAATAGGGAAGACCAGGATTCAGCTTCAAAGAAGGATACTAAAGCTACAAAAAAGCCCCCCCTACACCAAAAAACAATGTTAAATGTTTTGGGCAACCTGTCCAAAAACAACTTATAGAACTCCAAAAAGACTTTAAAAATCAAATGAAAGAGATTGAGAAAGAAGAAAAAGACCAATGAAAAAACCAGTAAAATTATGAAAAGAACATCTAACAATTAGAAAAAATATCCAGATTTCTAAAGCCAAAAATGACTCTGAAATTAGAATTGGGCAAAAGGGAGCCAGTGAAGTTATAAGAGACTAAGAAATAATTTTAAAAAATATAAAGAATGAAAAAATAGAGAATATGAAATGTCATATAAGGAAAAACAACTGATATATTGAGAATAGATTAAGAAGAGAAAAGAAGAATAATTTGTTCTACCTAAAAGCTGTGACAAAAACAAGCACACAAAAGAATCTTGACACAATAATACAAGAAATAATTACAGAAAATTGTACTGAAATGATAGAACAAGAAAAAAATAGAAATGGAAAAAATCCACTGATCATCACCATAAAGAGATCCTACAAGGAAAAAATATAGAAATATCATTTTGAACACTCCAGAAAAAAGAAATTACAGGGAATAACAACAACAAAATTTAAATATGATGGAGCTACAATAAGAATTGTATAGGATTTATCAGCAGCTACAACAACAACAACAAAATAAGACTGCAGGTTCTCAAATACTATATATTGACAAACAAAAGAACCAGGGTTGTAGCCAAAAATATTATTTCCATCAAAATTTAGGATAATATTGAATGAAAAAAATGGACTTTCAAAGAACTGTCAGGTGTTCAAGATTTTGTCTCAAATAAACCTGAACTCAATAGAAAATTTAACATATAAGCTGGTATCAAAAAACAAAATTCAAGGTACTTATTAAGGAGAAACTCTTTATATTCTACATATGGAAATATAAATCATATGTCTAAGACTGACATTACTAATTAGGTAGTCCATAAGAATGACTGAGCTAGAGTTTAGTATGATGTGACTCCATATAAAACCATCTAAGAAAAGGCAAAAATAATAACTATGTCATATGAGTGAGTGGTAGCAGTGTCAGAGGAAAGAAGTGAGAGTATTTGAAAATCTTAAAAAGGTGAAATCTACAGGCTTTGGCTACAGATTGGATATGAGGTATACCAAGACAATAAGAAGTTAAGGATGAATTCCAGTTTATAAGCATGAGTGACTTGAAGGAAGGACACTGTCTTCAACAATAATAGGAAATGTAGGATAGGGGAAGGGATTAGAGAGAATGACATTTTAATTTCAAAAAGTATGAAACTAGAGATCAGAACAAAAATGTTGGAGCAGGTTTGATAGATTTGAGAATTGTCAGCATAGAGACCATAATTAAATTTGCATGTGTTGATGAGATCACCAAGTGAAGTAGAATAAAGGGAGAAGAGAAGATGTTCCAGGACAAAATCTGAGATACCTAAAGTTGGAGGGTATGATCTGGAGGAGGATCCAGCAAAGGATTAAGAGGAATGCTCAAACAGGTTGGAGGATAACCAAGAGAAAGTAATGTTCTAGGGGCAGAGCCAAGATGGCGAACTGCAGACAGCGTACTCTGTGAGCTCCTGAGACCTTCCCTCAGACCCAGACAAAATGAGCCTCCGAATTGGTTCTGGAGTGAGGGCTCCACCAAACACTTGGAGTACAACGCACTTCTATCAAAAATCTACTTTGAAAGAACTCTGGAGGTCAGTTTTAGACGGGCATGGGATGAAGCAGCTCCCAGCACTCAGACACCAGCACTTAAACGCCAGTGTGCAGCCAGGGTGCAGATCCGGGGCTGATATGGAGCAGAAGATTTTAGCCTGGAGGAAGTCCCTGGGAGACGCTTGGGCCACTTTGCTCTGCTTGCTGGCAGGTACTTTGGAAGATCTGCCTTTGGTAAAGGGTAGATTGAGAGCAGCTGAAAGTGTGGTCCTAGTGCGGATCTACTCCGACCAGCCTCAGACCAGAAGTCAACTTGGCAAACTGCCCCAGGGCAAATTGAAACAGCTGCAGATTTCCCTGCTGGTGACTGATACCTCAGCTCAAAACCATGAGCAAGAAGCAGAAGAGAGCTCTGACCACAGAAAGCTTTTACGGAGAGAAACTAGAGAAGTCCCCAGATCCTGAGATTCTGAAAACAATCCCAGAAGAAGCCACAAAGGCGGACTTAAGCTGGTCTCCCTTTCAGAAGACTTACCTGGAAGATTTCATAAAGAATCACAAAAGAGAGTTAGAAGAAGAATGGGGAAATAATTTGGGAGCAGTGCAAAAAGGAAATATCACCCTGCAATAGAGATGTGAAAAACTGCAAAATAAGACTGGTCAATTGGAAAAAGTCACCAATTCACTGGAAAATAAAAAGAGTGAATTGGAAAAAGATAACAATTCACTGAAAAACAAAATTAGTGAATTGGAAAATGACAATTCACTGAAAAATAAAATTGGCAAAATGGAAAAAGAATGCAATGAACCAAAAAATTCAATTGGCCAGTTACAAAAGGAGCTAAAAAATATAACTGAAGGAAATAATACCTTAAAAATTAAAATTGAACAAATAGAAGTAAATGACTCAATAAGACTTCAAGAATCAGTCAAACAAAAACAAAAAAATGAAAAAATAGAAAAAAAAATGAAATATCTCCTAGGAAAAACAACTGACTTGGAAAACAGATCCAGGAGAGACAATCTAAGGATTATTGGACTCCCTGAAAGCCACCATGAAAAAAAAGAACCTTAATGCTATCTTCCAGGAAATCATGAAAGAGAATTGCCCTGATGTTTTAGAATCAGAAGGCAAAGTTGGCATTAAAAGAATTCACCGATCACCTCCTGAAAGACACCCCAAAATTAAAACGCCAAGGAATATCATGGCCAAATTTCAGGACTATCACACCAAGGAAAAGATATTGCAAGCAGCTAGAAAAAAAAATTAGTTCAAATATCGATGAACTGTTATTAGAATTACACAGGATCTGTCAGCTTCCATATTAAAGGATTGAAGGGCCTGGAATCAGATATCCCAAAAGGCAAAATTGGATTACAGCCAAGAATAAGCTATCCAGTTAGAATTTGCACTATCTTCCAGGGAAGAAGATGGTCATTCAATGATACAGGAGAATTTCACCTATTTCTAATGAAAAGACCAGATCCGAACAAAAAAAAAAATTGACCCCAAATAAAGAACTCAAGAGAAGCATAAAAAGGTAAAAAGGAAAGAACTCTTGATAACTATATTTCTACTATGGGTATCCTTAAAGAATGGGGGTATAATCTGATTTTTCTTTGATAATAATGGAAAAGAAATCAGAGGTGGAAGGGATACCATACTGAAAAAAAGGTGGGGAGGGGAAGGAGGCAAAATAAAGTAAAAATAAAGGAGTTAAAATAAGGCAAAATCTCATAAAGAGACATAGAAGATCTAATATAATTGAGGGAAAGAAGGCAGGGCAATGAATATTGTGTAAACTTTATTCTCATTAGATTGGGCTCTAAGAGAGTATATCAGACACATCTGGCTTCAAAGAAAGACCTTACCCTCCTTGTGGGAAGGTGGGAGGGAAAGAAGGAAAGGAAAGGGATAGACTAATAGAAGGATTAGGGGAAAGGTGTAAAGGGGAGGGAGGGGTTCTAAAGGGAGGAGGACTGTTGGAGGGAGGTGGTCATCAAAAACAAAATACTGGGGAGAGGGGAAGGGAGTAAGGGGAGAAGGGAAGAGAAAATCATAACTCTGGATAAATAAGATGGCAGGGAATACAGATATAGTTATTTTAACTCTGAATGTGAATTGGATGAACTCTCCCATAAAACGGAAGCGGGTAGCAGCCTGGATTAAAAGCCAGAATCCTACAATATGTTGTTTACAAGAAACACATCTAAACATAGAGATACATACAGAGTGAAGGTAAAGGGCTGGAGAAGAATCTTTTATGCTTCAAGTGAACAAAAAAAAGCAGGGGTAGCAATCCTTATCTCAGATCAAGTAAAAGCAAAAATAGATCTAATTAAAAGAGATAAGGAAGGAAACTATATTTTATTAAAGGGTACCATAGACATTGAAGCAGTATCAATACTAAACATATATGCACCAAGTGGTATAGCATCCAAATTCCTAGAGGAGAAACTAACAGAGATGCAAGGAGAAATAGACAGTACAACTATACTAGTGGGGGATCTCAACCTTGCTCTCTCAGAATTACATAAATCAAACCACAAAATAAATAAGAAAGAAGTTAGGGAGATAAACAAAATGTTAGAAAAATTAGGTATGACAGATCTCTGGAAGAAATTGAATGGTGATAGAAGGGAGTATACTTTTTTCTCAGGGGTTCATGGAACTTATACAAAAATTGATCATGTGTTAGGGCATAAAAACCTCAAAATCAAATGCAGAAAAGCAGAAATAGTACATGTATCCTTTTCAGATCATGATGCAATAAAACTCACATGTAATATAAGGCCAGGAGAAAATAGACCAAAAGTTAATTGAAAATTAAATAATCTGATCCTGAAGAATGAATGGGTGAAAGAGCAAATTATAGACACAATCTATAATTTCATCCAGAAGAATGACAATAATGAGACAACATACCAAAATTTGTGGGATACGGCCAAAGCAGTTATAAGCGGTAACTTTATATCTCTAGATGCTTACTTGCATAAAATAGAGAAAGAGAATATCAATGAATTGAGCTTACAATTAAAAAAACTAGAAAAAGACCAAATTAAAAACCCTCAATTAAATACCAAATTGGAAATTCTTAAAATAAAATGTGAGATTAATAAAATTGAAAATAAGAAAACTATTGAATTAATAAACAAAATTAAGAGTTGGTTTTATGAAAAAACAACAAAATAGATAAGCCTTTAGTTAATTTGATCAGAAAAAGGAAAGAGGAAAATCAAATTGTTAGTCTTAAAAATGATAAGGGAGAATTTTCCTCCAATGAAGAGGAAATTAGAGTAATAATTAGGAGTTACTTTGCCCAACTTTATGCCAAAAAATTCGATAATATAAATGAAATGGAGGAATATCTACAAAAACATAGATTGCCCAGGTTAACAGAAGAGGAAATAAATTATTTAAATAGCCCCATTTTAGAAAAAGAAATAGAACAAGCTATTAATCAACTCCCTAAGAAAAAATCTCCAGGGCCATATGGTTTTACATGTGAATTCTACCAAACATTCAAAGAACAATTAATTCCAATACTATACAAACTATTTGAAAAAATAGGGACAGAAGGTATACTACCAAATTCCTTCTATGATACCGATATGGTGCTGATAGCTAAACCAGGTAGGGTGAAAACAGAGAAAGAAAATTATAGACCCATTTCCCTAATGAATATTGATGCAAAAATTTTAAATAAGATTTTAGCAACAAGATTACAGAAAGTTATCCCCAGGATAATACACCATGACCAAATAGGACTTACACCAGTAATGTAGGGCTGGTTCAATATCAGGAAAACTATCAGCTTAATCAATTATATTAATAAACTAGCAAAAACCATATGATTATGTCAATAGATGCAAAAAAAACATTTGATAAAATCCAACACCCATTCCTATTAAAAACACTAGAGAGTACAGGAATAAATGGGCTTTTCCTTAAAATGATTAGTAGCATCTACTTAAAACCATCAGCAAGCATCATATGTAATGGAGACAAGTTAGAACCATTCCCAATAAGATCAGGAGTGAAACAAGGCTGCCCACTGTCACCATTATTATTTAATATTGTATTAGAAATGTTAGCTTTGGGTCAGCTAGGTGGTGCAGTGGATAGAGCACCAGCTCTGAAGTCAGGAAGACCTGATTTCAAATCTGGTCTCAGACACTTAACATTCCCTAGCTGTGTGACCCTGGGCAAGTTACTTAATCTCAATTGCCTCAGCAAAAAGT
>JAJPUD010010436.1:3191-62168 GCA_023553655.1 Myrmecobius fasciatus
TATATATATATATATATATATATATATATATAAAGTTCACCACCACCACCATCAAAACTAAATTAAAAGCATATAGGGATATAATGGTGAGGAATATGCTTCATAGCAATATGATTCATAGCACTCCCTCAAAATTAGTTTCATAATCTGGAAAATTGGGATAATAATATCATATAGCTCCTAGATTGTCATGAGGATAAAATAGAATAATACATCTAAAGCACTCTGAAATTAAACTCAGAAAGTCAAGCATGACATATTCTATAAAAATGTTTTAAACCTCAGAATATCATAGCAGTCCTAATGATGATCAATAAATCCAATGAGAAATTATAGTGAAAATTTCTAATCCAGAAGCTCCTAGAGATAGGGAAAAAATATCCCTTTGGCCACACTAGTGCTGGTACAGAGTCAAAATCAGAATCTGAATTGGCATCAGTATTAATTAGCATTTATTAAGTAGCAGACACTGTGCTAATTGCTGGGCATAGAAAGAAAAGTAAAAGACAATTTGTGTCTTCAATGAGCTGACATTCTCATAGTAGAGCATAACACATAAAATGTTCTTAACAAGAGAAAGAGAGAAAGGTACCTAGAGAGAAAGTGTCATGGTCTCAGCTCGAAAGAAAAATGATCTGTGGAAGTGTGAATTATAGAGTTGATTTTATATTGTAGAATGATGAGGTTTTGGAGATCATGACATTCTTGGGTTCCCTTCATATATACTTCTAGATATCCAGCCCCACTTCTCTCTCTCTCTCTCTCTCTCTCTCTCTCTCTCTCTCTCTCTCTCTGTCTCTCTGTCTCTGTCTCTCTCTCTGTCTCTCTCTGTCTCTCTCTCTCTTTCTTGCTTTCTCTCTTAAAATAATAGCTTTCAATTTTAAAATACATATTAAAATAGTTTTCAACATTCACCTTTGCAAAACTTTGTGTTCTAAATTTTTCTCTTGCCATTCCCCAACCCAATTGCCTAGCAAGTAATCCAATCTATGTTAAACATGTATAATCCTTCTATACATATGTCCATAATTATCATGCTGCACAAGAAAAATCAGAACAAAAAGGAAAACAATGAGAAAGAAAACAAAAAGCAAGCAAACAACAAAAAAAGGTAAAAAATATGTTTTGATTCACATTCAGTCTTTATGGTTCTCTTTCTGGATGCAGATGGCTCTCTCCATCACAAATCTACTAGAATTGATGTGAATCTACTTATTGTTGAAAAGTTCCATGTCCATCATAATTGATGGTCACATAATCTTGCTTTTGCTGTATACAATGTTCTCTTGGTTTTCCTCACATCATTTAGCATCATTTCATGTAAATCTCTCCAGGCCTCTCTGAAATCATCTTGCTGATGATTTCTTTCTTCCTTTTTTTTTTTTTTTTTTGGCTTTTTGCTGAGGCAATTGGGGTTAAGTGACTTGCTCAGGGTCACACAGCTAGGAAGTATCTGAGACCAGATTTGAACTCAGGTCCTCCTGACTTCAGGGCTGGTGCTCTATTCACTGCACCACCTAGCTGCCCCTGATCATTTCTTATAGAATAATATTCCATAACATTCATATAACATAACATATTCAGCCATTCCCCAGCTGATAGTCAACTACTCAGTTTCCCTTTCCTTGCCACTACAAAAAAAAGTCTGCTGCAAATATTTTTGCACATGTGGAAACTTTCCCCTTTTTATGATCTCTTTTCAGGCCCCATTTTCTCAAAACAGAGGGGAGGGAAGTGTTTGGGGAGCAGAGAGTATTCTAGAGGTGTGAGATCCAAAATTTATATTATTTTGCATAATTATGAGATATTGGAAATCATTAAATCCAGGTGAGAAGCCATGTGGGACATAATGCAATGCTGAGTAGCCTCACAGTGCCACCAGAAGTGAGACAACCATAACCTGAAAGCCTTCATTTTTAGAGGAAAAGGAAAAAAAAAGAAAGAAGAGGTCTCTCCCAAACTTTATTAAAGTTGCCAGAAAGCCCCAAGTAAAAAACAGAGACCAGCACCATATTGGCCAGGCCAGTGCCACAGCACTTAGATCTGGACAATACAGATCCATGAGCTCTAAGGTCACACTCTGTCCTCAGGTTCCAGTGAGGGCCCTGAAAATTGATTGCTTTTGAACCACAAAGCTTTAGAGAGAGTGGTTATTTTCTAAAAGCAGAGTACATTAAAGAGTACCAGAACTCAGTAGGAGACCAAGCCAGGGACTATTACAGTATTTTTTAAAAAGGTAGCAGAGGTTAGAGTCTAGATCTGGAACAAAAGTCCCAATTCAGAAAGCAAAGCCGGAAATATAATTAAATAAAATCAAATATCAAATATTATCATTATTCTAAAGATGCTAGAAAATGATCTGATACTCAAAGGAAAATAATGAAAATGTTTTTCACAGGGGCAACATGACTGACTAGAAGAAATTAAGCAAGGAACAAAGCATAAAATAAAAGTTCTTAATGAAATAATTGGAAGAAGAGCTAATAGCTTCAAAGGGAAAGTGATACATTTTATCCATGTAAAAGATACATTGAAAGCTAGAACAGAAATCAAGCACTCTGTATAATAGCAAGAAATTCTAAAACAAAATTGGAAGATTGAAAAAAAAAGAAAATACTAAAAATTTGATACTAAAAATAAAAGATCTAGAAAACAGGTAAAAGAAAAGTCATTTATAAATCAATGGATTTGGTGGAAACCACAATTAAAAAAATGCTTGGACAGTATCTTAAAGGGCAACTGTTTAGTTCTCTTAGACCTAATGGGATAAGTAGGTCTAAGGGATAGAGTGCTGAGTCTGAACAAAATCTAAGCTAAAATTAAATCTCAGATAAAAACCAAGTGACCCTGAACCAGTAATCTCTGTTTGTTTCAGTTTCCTTATCTATAGAAAAAAGGATAATAATGTCTAGAAATGTTCAGATAAAATGAGATAATATTAATAAGGTGCTTTGCAAAACAGTATAATTTATACAGTGGTTATTTTAATCCTCTTATCTCACTGTGTCTTAAAAGCAGGATATAATAGAAGAATATACATACAAGAAGGAGAAAAGTTTGTGGTCATTAGATGAATCCCAATCTTATTGAAG
Source organism: Myrmecobius fasciatus (assembly GCA_023553655.1). Taxonomy (NCBI): domain Eukaryota; kingdom Metazoa; phylum Chordata; class Mammalia; order Dasyuromorphia; family Myrmecobiidae; genus Myrmecobius; species Myrmecobius fasciatus. The sequence goes on from JAJPUD010010436.1 coordinate 6,284, forward strand.
TGGACAAAGGAAGGCTGGATACAAAAAAAAAATGGTGTAGAAATACATTCAATACAGCTGGGAAACAAGTAGAAACAGAAGATGGGTGTATTAAAAGGCAGGATCATACCAGGTAGGGAATGGCCACAAGTAAAACAAAGGTTTCAGCCTTGAAGGGTGGATTAAGAGATTGGGTTACTTTAGACTGATGCTTAGACAAATGGAGAAAAGTCAAACAAATTGTGGTCTGAAAGTGATAGATTATTACTGGGGAAATAGGATATTATTAAAGAGATTTCATAGAGTAGTCAATCAGTGGAATAGGATAGAATCACAGGACAAACTAGGCAATAATATAGCAATTTAGTGTTTGACAAACCCAAAAACCCCAGCTTCTGGATAAGTACTCACTATTTGACAAAAACTGCTGGAAAAATTGGAAACTAGTGTGGAAGAAATTAGGGCTTGACCCACACCTAACACCACATACCAAGATAAGATCTAAATGGGTTCGTGATTTAGATATATAGAGTGATATTATAAGCAAATTAGAGGAATATAGGATAGTTTGTGGAGATGGACCTGTGGATATGGAATAAATATGTCCAAAAGAATATGTCCAAAGAACTGGAACTCTTAATTGAACACCAGATAGATAATTTTTATTATATTAAGTTTAAAAGTTTTTATACAAACAAAACTAATGCAGACAAGATTAGGAAGTAAGCAATAAATTGGGAAATCATCTTTACATTTAAGGGTTCTGATAAAAGCCTCATTTCTAAAATATATAGAGAATTGTCTCATATTCATAAGAAATCAAGCTACTCTCCAATCGATAAATGGTCAAAGGTATGAACAGACAATTTTCAGATGATGAAATTAAAAATATTTCTAGTCATATGAAAAGTTGCTCCAAATCACTACTGATCAGAGAAATGCAAATTAAGACAACTCTGAGGTACCACTACACACTGTCATATTGGCTAGGATGACAGGAAAAGATAATGACGAATGTTGGAGAGGATGTGGGAATACTGGGACACTGATACATTGTTGGTGGAATTGTGAACGGATCCAACCATTCTGGAGAACAATTTGGAACTATGCTCAAAAAGTTATCAAACTGTGCATACCCTTTGCCCCAGCAGTGTTTCTATTGGGCCTATATCCCAAAGAGATCTTAAAAGAGGGAAAGGGACCCACATGTGTAAAAATGGTTGTGGCAGCCCTTTTTGTAGTGGCTAGAAACTGGAAACTGAATGGATGCCCATCAATTGGAGAGTGGCTGAATAAATTGTGGTATATGAATGTTGGAATATTATTTTTCTCTAAGAAACGACCAGAAGGATGATTTCAGAGAGGCCTGGAGAGACTTACATTAACTGATGTGAAGGGAAATGAGCAGAACCAGGACATCATTCTACAAGGCAACAAGACTATATGATGATCAATTCTGAAGGACATAGCTTTCTTCAACAATGAGATGTTTCAAACCAGTTCCAGTTGTTCAGTGATGAAGAAAGCCACATACACCCAGGGAGAGAGAGGCCTGTGGGATCTGAGTATGGACTACAACATAACATTTTCATGCTCTCTTATTTTCCTTCTCAGGTATTTTTTCCCTTGTAGATCCGATTTTTTTCTTGTACAGCAAGATAACTGTATAAATATGTATACATATTTTCGATTAGTCCAGTATATTAACACAATTAACATGCATTAGACTTCCTGCCATGTAGGGAAGGGGGTTGAGGGAAGGAGGGAAAACTTTGTAACAGAAAGCTTTGCAAGGGTCAATGTTGAAAAATTACTCATGCAAATGCTTTGCAAATAAAAAGCTTTGATTAAAAAAAGAGATTTCAGAGAATTATGGATAATATGAACTAATGAAGATGAAAGTGTGCAAACCAGGAGAATGATTTATACAAAATTAAACTGCAGAGAAAACTTACTTTGGAAGATGTAAAAACTGTGATCCAGGAAATGACCAATTGAGTCTTAAGAAGACCTGTGATGAAACATTAATTGATCTTCTGACAGAGGGTTTATAGAAATGGTGCAGAGACATACATTTATTTATTTTCAATTTCTTGTATTTTTAATGGAAAGATGAAGTGCAAGATGCTTTGTAATTTCAGGGGGAAAAAAGAAAAATTGTGAAAAAAGTGCAAAAGGGAAAAAAGGAAGTATAGAAGGATGCATAGATACGCAGAAGTTTTGCAAATCAATTAGAGAATTTATCATATGCTTTTTTTCCCCAGATTTATTTTTTATTTATTATTTATATTATTTGAGGAAACAGAATAAGCAAAAAGAAAAGCTGAAAAGCAATACAAAGTCAAATGAAACAAAATAAAATATTATCATGCCCAGCAGAATATGAGAAATAGCAATTTAAGAAAGTATAATATTAGTAGAAGAAATTATATTCATGAGTGTTCATCTTTTCTTTACTTCCTTGTCAATTGTTCTTATGTTCTCTGCTGCAAACCTTATTTACTTTATCCTTTCCCTTCCCTTTCATTTCCCCCCACCCCCAAGCAGGCTATAGTTAAGAAAGAATATATTTATATTTACAAATATAGATATATACATGCACATACACACAAATCTCTCTTTCATCCCCCTCACCCAAACAAACTACAGTTAAGAAAAGGTATATTTATGTATACATATGTAGATGCGTGTATACACACATACACACACTCACATACACATATCTTTTATACACACGTCTTTCCTATTCCTACTTACTCTTTCATTAAATTCTGCTCCATAACTTGGCTTACTATTATTTAACCTTTTCCTAAACAAGGATCTCTCCCTTGTGTTCTTCTCTCACCCTTTGCTTCCCCATCCATCTATGCCTCCTTGCTTATTTCTTTATAGATTTTAGAGGATACTATACCCTTCATGGTATATAAGTAGTGTTGCCTATTGAACCCATTCCCAATGTGAACAGGTTTTCAAAATTATGAGCCCTCCTTCCCCCTCTAATGCCTCTGTGTCTATTCTTCCTCTGCATCTCATTTGTATAACATAATTACTATTTTTACCTTTACTCTGCCAATATTTCTTTTGAGTTTATCCTACTGTTGATGTAAATCTTAAACATAAAGTGTACATTTCCTATGTACAGAATACACAAACAATTTGTCCATGTTTAAACAGTTTGTCCACATCATATACTGTTTTAAAAAATATAAATTGTTAAAAAGATACATAGGTTCATACAGAATCCTTTTTATGTGTAATATGGTAGTGTATATTGAAAAGATTACATTTCTCACTGAATATGGACTGTCCCTCACTCTGGAAAGTACTTTCAGAACTTTTACTGGCCATTAGGAATCTGGCATAAGCAAATGAAGGTTCAACTAGGCTTGAGATTTAGGATTGAGCTGGCAGACTAGCTCTGCAAATGATATCTGTGGGCCTTTACCATGGAGCATCTTGTAGAGTATCAGGGTCAAAGACAAATCAAGGTGGTAAAAGGCAGTCTACCATGTCTACCAATTTGGCCCATTGGAAGAGCAGGGATTCCCTCAAACAGTATTGGTCATAAAGAGTTGAACTTGACTGAAATAACTGAACAACAGATAACATTTAAAAGTTGGAAAAACACTTCATAAATGTAAATTTTTTGACTCTAACAATAATGTTGAAAACTAGGTATTCTTGCTAACCCATTTTTATGAATGGGAAAACTGAGACACAGAGAGATATGTGACTTGGACAGGGCCATGCAGTGAGCAAATGTCTGAGATAAGAGTATAAATCAGATCTTCTGATTACAAGTCCAGCATACTATCTCTCTGTGTTATCTAACAGTTCAAAAATATCAAAAGGAGGATTGGAGTGGGCAACAATATTACTCAGGACCATGGGACCTGGGTTTTTGTTTGGGCTCCATGAATAACCTTTGATGTGATCTTCACCAAGTCTGGGAATCCTAGATTTATGACTGGCATGGGGACAGTCCTCAGAGTTCATCCAATCCCATCACCCTCATTTTATAGATGATTACACTGAGACTCATAGAATTAAAGGACTTGATAAGGAAACACAGTTAATATGTGCCCAGGCTAGGGCTACAGTTCTTATCTTGACCACATTCAATAATTTTTTCCCCTATGCACACACACATACATACACATATATGTATAAATTTTCAGTGCCTCATTTTCTTCATTTATAAAATGATGGGTGACTATATGTTCTCTAAGGTTCCTTCTAACTTTGATCCTTAACAAAACATCAGAATTGATGGATATGATTATTAAAACTGTCATTATATAGAGCTATAATCTTTGGAAAAGTGCTTATCTCACAAAATCTTCACAAAAATCACTACATCCATCTTAGTATGGATGAGAACGCTGAGAATGAGAAGATTTCATTGTAGTGAACACTGCTAGAATGATTGGTCAGGCCAGTCATTTCTTTGGAACATTAGCCCCTTTTGTTCCCTCCAGCTGTCTAAACATAAAGCTTCATTCCAGCATAGAGAAGAATCTTCTTTCAATGGGGTTAGAGGTAATGATAATAGGATATTTGAATTTAATGTAAGATATTTCCCATCTGCTGATGGTATGTCAGATTATTTAAATCTGACATTCCCACTTATACTTCAGTTACTCTGATGGGTAAACACTTTGTTTCCTTTCAGTAGAATCTACTTATATACTTCTGCATCTATTTCTACTCTGATAAATGAAGTCCTTATATGTATTGGTTAAAAACATGATATGAATGACATTCTATAAAAGTCAAATGAATATTAACAGTGTTAATGCCTTTTATTAATGCCCTATGCCACTAAGAATCACAGACCACTCTTGGGTCAGCTAAAATACACATGCACACACACACATACATACACACACCCTGCTCCATAATTATAATTATTATGTAGTAGCTTTTGGAAGGTGTTTTATTCAAAATAGTCAGCTCCTGGCTGGAATTTTTCTCTTTTCTTCAGAGACAGAAACCGGGTAAATTTTGACTAATTGGTTTGAAAAATGATACCTCTGAAAGATTAGAAACAGACCAAACTGCAAACCCTCCATGTTTGGTTTTCTTAAATGGAATTTCTATCAGTGCATTACTCTCAATGTGTTTTAGTATATTAGAAGAATATGTGATAGAGTCTCCTGTTAGCCAAACCAATACCTGGAACTTGTGAGAAACTAGTGACAGCTGAAACACATGGAGGTCAGCTCTTGAAGTGCCTGTTCAGCTCTCTTTTTTAATGCAATAATGAATTACAGTGGGGCATTTCAGATATGAATCAGTGCATGGATGTAACTACCCACAAGGCAGCAAATGCATAATATTTTGACCAATTTAGAACAATAGCAAAGCTCTTTTAGTGAAAATTTTAACTCAGAAATTCCACATGAAAAATTTTATATGTACGATTGGCAGGATTAATGATGTAATAATGCTTTGTTTTTTAATTATTCTCCTTCAAAATACTCTTATTATCATGTTTTGGAGGAAACATGACTTTGGAAATTGTCTTCAATTATCTTTATGATAATTATTGGGGATTATTATTATATTGGGGATGAAGGAGCAGTTTTCCCAGTTCCTGACTAAATAATTCAATCTGATTAATAATATTTATTGGACTGGATGATTAATGTTAAGAGCCAATATGGCTTGGAGAAGATAAAAGGACCATATGGCATGCCACTCAACTAGCTCAACCCTGATAAGTAGATTTGGGGCCCATAATCTGTCCAATGTCTGTCTGAAATAAAAGTTCATCTTGTATGTTTTTCACTATCCATATCTTATTAATTTTGCTGTGTGGTGGCAAGTCTTTAAATACCATCACGTCTGGGCAATTAAATTGTCAGATCATCCAAAAAAGGAAAAAATGGAAAGATATATGTTGGGCAAAAGATATATGTTAAGAAAACTGAGCAGAGTTATAGAGAACTATATCATCACAGAAATATGTGACCAGGAATAAGTAGATCTTTCTGCTCTGTATTCACTTTGTCGTGAAAGCTAGAGGCACATTCCAAAGATGGTAGGTAGAAATTTGGTGGAGGATTTGTGGGAGGACCTAGACAAGAGTCAAAAAGAATGAGTTGGCTGATAGTGGAGTCTCTTTTCCTTGGCATATGTGGAGTTTCACAGAAGTAGATGAGACAGTCAATGTTTTGACTCATTTCCTTAAAGGCACATGATTGTAGAAGAGAGAAGCAGATACTGTAGAAGAAAAAAAAAGAATATATAATCAGGGATAACAAGTAGTCATAATTACTCTTGACAATAAGAATTCAAAGATAAGGTAATTAATAGTGGATTCAAGGGACTAAAACAACTAATGCTGCTTTTCTTGATTACCAAAACTTGCCTATCAAAATTTAATGTCCTTCATTTCACTTCCTTATCACTTTACTAATTATTGTCTTATAAGTTAATTTATTATGAGGTACTAATAACATAATACCCCTCATTTCTTTAATAACATATTTACATTTAAAATTGAGTACCTAAGACAGTTCCTTATTTAAAAGAATGCATATATAATAGTGGAAATGTCAGTTTAGATAGCAAACTCCAGACAGCGATGTATATTGTTGATAGCCTTTCATATTCTAGGTAAAGCCTCTTTGGCAAATTCAAGGGAAAAGGGACAGGAAGTTCAGAAGCAGAGATGTGATCTTCACTACAGAGAGAACTTTCATACTGGGGAGACTAGGAAATCACAAAATCTCCTAGATAGATAGAAGTTAAAAACAAAGCAAAACATTTCAACCTTATTCTGAACAAAAAATCCTTTTTTTTTAGCATTAATAACAATCAAATATTCACCAAGCCTTCCTTGAAAATTTCCATTGAGTGGAAGCCCATTGCCTTGGAAGGTGGTCCATTACAATTTGAATCAGGTCTGATTATTAGATAAGTTTTCATGAGTACAGATCGGAATTGGCCTTTTTGTAACTTCTTCTTATTACCCTGATTTTACCTTTTGGGCCAAACAGAATGAATCTAATGCCATCTATGAAACAATTATTAAAATATTTGAAAATGGCTGTCATGTCTTCCCTTCAATTCCACCCCCTTTATTGTTCTCTTCTCCAGACTCAATATCATCAAGCTAAAAATCTATCATTATATGATTTTGAACACAAAAAAATATTTACCTTCCTATTTATCTTTTTCTGGACATACTTCAATTTGCTGATGTTCTCTTTAAAAAAATAGGGCCAATACTATTTTTGTGCCTAATACTGATGCCATAATCTGATGAAAGTAGAGTACAACAAGTTTGACAATCCTCAATTTTGTGACACAGTAAAGCTCATTTGGTTTCTATATAAAAATGTTGCCTAGGTGGCTTAGTGAATAAAGCCTAGAGTCAGAAAGTCATTAATTTCTGCTTCCTTTTCTTTAGCTTCTACTTCACAGGGTTGTTGTGAGAATCAAATGAAAAAAAAAAATTGAAAAACTCTTGGTACAGTGCCTTGAGCATAGTAGGAATAAGTATGTCTCCTTTCCTTCCTTCCTTGATAACATTGGCCTTTCAATCTACTGGAATATGGAGTTGTTGATGATTTAAAATATGATTTAGTGGAAAATGTACCAGACTAGAATTTGGGAGTCTTCAGTTTTGATCTTTTCAGGATTAATAGATATTGTGTAAAAGAGACTTTGGGCACAATACTGTGCACTTCAGTTTCGTCTAAAGAATATGTGTTTGTTACCCACACATATGTTATGCAAATAAAATTTAAAAAATTAAAACAAAAAGAATATGTGTTTGTAAAATGGTTGATTAGGACAAGAAGATCTCAAAAGTTTAATTTGGTTCAAACGTTATTTAAGCATAGATTTTATATATATGTATATATATATATACATATATAGTTTTTATTTTTCTTTCTCATGGTTTTTCCTTTTGTTCTGATTCTTCTTTCACAACAAGACTAATGTGGAAATATGTCTAATATATTGTATATATATATATATGTATATATATATATATATATATCAGATTATTTGCCATCTTTTGTAGGGGAGAAAGGAAAGAGGGAGGGAGAAAAAGTGGAAATAAAAATCTTACAAAAGTAAATGCTGAAAACTAAAAAAATGGAAATAAAACCCTATTGAACTAATAATGAAAAAGAAAAGGAAGAATCACAATAAGACCCCTGAAGTAGCAGTTATGCTGAACCTTGAAGGAAGGTAGGAGTCCCTAGAGGTGGAAGTAAGGAAAAAGTTCATTCCATAAATGAGGAAAAGGTTGTTCAAAGACATCAAGTCGGGGAGAGAATATAGTATGCACAAAGAACAGCAAATAGGCTAGTTTGTTGCCTGGAATGTTGAATATATGAGGGGGAGTAATGTGTGATCAAGCTGGAAAGATCGATGAGAGCCAGATGGTGAAGCACTCTAAGTGCCAAACAAAGGAGTTTGTAAAGTATCCTAGAAGTAATAAACAGTCACTGAGGTTTCTTAAGAACATAGTATGGTCATACTTCACAAATTGATAGTGATTAATATAAATACATAAAATTGATGTAAAATAAATACATAAATGAATATTTAGCTATTTGGATGACAGATTGGAGAGGGGAGGGAATAGATGTAGCTGGAGTCTAATCAGAAAGTTATTGGAATATTCTTAGGGAGAGGCAATAAGGGCTGAATTATGTTGGTGGCCATGCAAGTCTAGAGAAGGGAACACAAGTGAGAGTTATTATGGAAGCAGAATTGCAAAAATCATGAATAGAGGAGATTATTGAAATCACTAAGTCAAGGAAGATTCCCAGCTTTCAATAGGGGGACTGGAAAATGGTGCTGATATCCTGGACAGAAATAGGGATGTTCAGAGATGTTCGCAAATTTATAGGCAAGGAAAATGAGTTTTGTTTTAGACATAGTTTTATATATATATATATGTGTGTGTGTGTGTGTGTGTGTGTGTGTGTGTTATGTGTATAAAATAATGTTTCTCTATATAAAATTCAATTTATCTATGATAAAACCCATATATACACATATGCATATGTGTATGTATACATGTGTATATATGCATACACACATAAACACCTATGTGTTTATGTATGTATATGGATATGTGTGGCAACTTTGGTTCTGCTTCAGGTGTTCACAGGGACTGTTTGGACCTATGGTAAAGCCTTCTTGTTTTGGTCTGATCAGCAACAGCTAGACATACTATAACTTAACTCTTGACTCCAACATATTAATGTTACTTTATTCCTCTGAAAACAACTAATCAGCTTTCTCTCTTTCCTTCTTTCTTTTCTTCTTCTCTCCTCTCTCCGTTTCTCTCTGTTTCTCTCTCTGTGTCTCTCCCCCCTCTCTCTGTCTCTCTCTCTCATGATCCTCTCAGTGTGTGTGTGTGTGTGTGTGTGTGTGTGTGTGTGTGTGTGTGAGTGAGAGAGAGAGAGAGAAAGAGAGAGAGAGAGAGAGAGAGAGAGAGAGAGAGAGAGAGAGAGAGAGAGGAAAATATGGTCTTCTGATCTGTTGTCTCAAAGCCATGTTCCTATATTGTTTCCTCAAGGATTGAGGGTACCCTGAAGTATTTGAGGCATCTTTTTGCCCTATTCTTTTTTTTTCCTGAGGCAATTGGGGTTAAGTGACTTAGTGACTTGCCCAGGGTCACACAGCTAAGGATTGTTAAGTGTCTGAGACCAGATTTGAACTCAGATCCTCCTGACTTCAGGGCTGGTGCTCTATCCACTGTGCCACCTAGCTGCCCCTTACTCTATTCTTTTTCATCTTGAGCTTGCATTGATCACCTATTTTTAGGGGATTGGTGACTGAAGCCCTACTTCCATTTAACATCAATTGTTAGCATAGCATAGACATAGCAAGAACAAATATAAAAATATTCTCTCAATAGACATAAAAATATTCCCCTTATGCTTCATAGTAAAACTCTCTTGTATTCCTTTGGTCTTAGGCAGGATATTCCAGTCAAAACTTTCTGACATATCATTAGCCTTCACATTTCACATATAAATTTACATTTAAAGTCAGGTTGAAGTCCCAAAGGAGACTTCCAAAAGACTCTCTTTGCTTTTAGTAGCATTGATGCTGGGATGGTTATTGTAACCAGATTGAATTCTACTCTTGGGTACCTATAACATATTCTTATTTTATTTTGGAGATTGAGCTCCCTAGATTATTTAGAAATAATTATTAGACCAAGGAATCCTCATCCCTTAGGGGTTACATAGTCTTGGGGAATGGAGGAGTGAAGATCCAGAAACCTTCCTTTTACAAAATGTTTGTGTCATTAAATACTATTACATAATCTGGATATAACTAAAGACAAAGAGAGAAAAAAGAGAAAGTTACAAGCCTGAAAACCCAAAGCTTAAGAAAATCTTTTCTTTTACCAGATGGGTTGACCAATCAGATTCAGTGAATGTCTAAGTATGCTCCAAACCATTTCCTTAACAAAACACCAAGATTCTCTTGGAAACAGATTCTTAGCCTCTCTTTTAAAATATGTGCCCTTATCTGGTCATGAAGTTTAAAAAAATATATGCACACACATATATCATCATGTGTCATTTTATAGAAGAAAAATGTAAGGATCAGAAAGAAGGGACTTATCCAAATTAGATTGTTGTTTGTCTTTCATTTTTTAAGAGTACCAATGATATCAAGGAATGGCATGAATTGGGATTAAGTGAGGCAGAGTTCCACAGAGTCAACAACCTCACTGGCAAGATAAAATTAGGATGAATGATGATGGTCCAGTATGCAGTAGATGAACTTGGTGTCTTTGACATCTGACCAAACTATAAGTATTCCAAAGGGCCTGCTTCAGTCACCTTTATGACCATAGGGACAAAATTTTCCTTATATAATTCTTCTGGGGGAAGTCTTCACATGATTATGATAAACAAATCCCTAATTTATATGCAGAGCTGAGGCATTTTAGTTACACTCTTACTTCTATAACCCACCTGCTGGAAAGGTTTCCTGGAGTGTGGTCACTGTGCATACTATATATAGCTTCTTGGAGCTTTAGGTGAGAGTAAAGTATTAGGTAGAAACCAAAAGTGGTTGAGAAATTCTGGAACAGACTCAGCAATCTCTCATACCAGTGGTAAAAGTCCTTGAATATCTCACGTGTATATACAGGCCAGTGTATGGCAACATTAAGAATTAAACTTAGCTCCTCTGACTCCATGCCTAATATTCCACCAAACCACACTTCCATTTGTCATAATCAAAGAAAAGTTCTTATTTCCCTGCTTTGAAATGTTTGTATTTTTCATTGAATTGAATTAAAGGGATACAGCATTATTTAGATGTAATACCCTCACTGGACAACCTCCCTCACTTGAGTATTTATATACTCTCTGAGGCTAGGTCACCAGAGGAATCACAAAGAGCTACACTGCTACTACTAAAATGACAGGAACTTTTGCTTCCCATTAACAATTACCAGTAGATATAATCAGTTTTTATTTAAAGCATTTATTAAAATGAAATAATAAAAACATTAGCTACAAAACATTTCCCTGAAGTCTGAAGTATATTCTTCCACAAATACATATAGCACTAATAGAAAACGTGAGTTCATATTCAGAATGTAATGTAGTGAAGCACATGTATAGGACACACATATGACAGAGGTCACCCATAAGTCCTAGTCAGGAGGATATGGATGTTTTAAGCACAGAATGTGCATGTAGCTACTTTTGGGTGCAACATGTTCAGCTGAGTCTCAGTGGTATACTTCTCTTTACAACTTGACTCAGTTTCCAAGATTCTCTTTCTCCTGAATCTAAACCTGATTTTCTTATCTGCTGCTAAGGCTTCTGTTCATTAAAGTTGCTTCTTCCCTTGGATATATTGCTGTAAATGTCTCTCTTGATTGTTTTTCTACTTCTTCAACTATGGACTCTCTCCTGAACTGATGAATTAGGTACTTTCTACTCTCTTGCTGTATTACAGGTCAATTAGAAAAAAATAACACCTCTCTTCCTCTTTCTCTCCCCTCCCACAAATCCCCACAAATTGCTTGTGAGCCTGGACTCATTCAAATGTTCTAGGGCTTAGCTGTTTAAAGTATAAAAGGGTGTGGCTAATTTTATTTCCTCAGGCAGTCATGTCATTCCATTCTGATTCAATCAAGGGGTTCATTCATATCTCATAAAGATATGATCACATTTTTATAGTTAGTTCAACACTTTGTTACCATATTAAAATATCATCTGTGATTAAATCTTGTGTCTGCGGCTACTGAATTGAGGGATGCATGAATCACATCCCCCATCCCTTACTATGACAAGATCTAAAAAAGAGTGAAATTAATGAGTTGGAAAAGATTTTCTGCTATTTGTTTTTTACTTAGAGGAGTTACATCAGTCTCTGCCAAAATACCTACATTGTCCCCTTCCTGCTTTTTATAGGAGGTAAAGCAACCTCTTCAAACATCTTTGGAAAAAGTCCCAGATGAGATGATGTATGTAAAGTGTATTATAAAGCTTTAAGAGATAAATTAATCATCACTCTATCCTACACTATTTTAGAAGCTTCCTAATAAGTTTCTTTCCTATCAGTTCTCTTTTGCCTAATCTATATTTTACACAGATGTCAAATTGAAGCTTTTAAAACACAGATCTGACTCTTGCCCCTTCGTCATTCCCCCAAGATCCAATAATACTCAGCTTTCTCTAGAATTAAAGAGAGCACAGATTAGTACTTAAGATTCTGAGCAATATGGCCTCCACTACCCTGAATTAAATCTACTAGTAGTTACTGATCTTTTTATCAATCAACAAGTATTTATTAAGCAGTTACTATGCATTTAGGTACATGCTAGACCAGTTATACAAAGGTAAAAATAAAAAGTTCTCTTTCAAGTAGCTTATATTCCATGTGGGATGATGCTGAGACAAAGCATACAGATTTAATACAAAACATGAAAAAATAAATAAAATATAATTTCTCAGAAAAAAAAAACGATAATAGATGGGAGAAAAGGACTAGGGAGATGATTGAGATGTTAAACCTTGTAGAAGTGAAACTGATTCATGTGGAGTCCTTGATTTAAAAGAAAAAAAGAGGGGCAGCTAGGTGGTGAAGTGAATAGAGCACCAGCCCTGAAGTCAGGAAGACCTGAGTTCAAATCTGGTCTCAGACACTTCCCAGCTGTGTGACCCTGGGCAAGTCACTTAACCTCAATTGCTTCAGCAAAAAAAAAAGAAAAAAAGAAAAAAAAAAAGAAAAAGAAAAAAGATTGCTCAGAGGGGTTGGGTTGGAGAAGGGAAAATGTCTTGAATACATTGAGTTTGAGATATCCACACTATATGCAGTGAAATATATCTAATACAGTTGTTGATATAAGATTCACATTGTTGAGAAAAACTATGTTTGAATATATAGTCCCATGAACCATCTAGAGATTAAATATTTTGGGGTTGATGAGGTTACAAAAAATAGGGTATAAGGAGAGTGGAAAACACCATGAACAGAGTCCTGTGTTACACTCATAAATAGGTGGTATTACATAGATGATAATTTAGCAAAGGACATAAGAATATTCAGGTAGGTTTAAAGAGTACAGAGGAAGCAGTTTCACATACACTCACACACACACACACAAGACACACTCACACACACACAGAGGATATAGTATCCAGGAAGAAAATAAGGTCATAATAAGTATAAGAAAAAAGGTTAAGTGCCAACTATGTACGAGAAACTGTTAAGTACATTTCAAATATCACAAAATGCTGAGAAGTCTTTGAAAGACAAAGTATGTATCTATTTCTCATAGTCTCTTAACACCTCTAATTGTATACTGATTTTTGAAAAGTGTATTTTTCATTATTACCTCTTTGAGAAATTTTCATCATGAGACTAAAAAATATTACTTAGAAGTGAATTTTTAAAACACCCTTAAATATAACACATGCTAATATACATTTCTAACAGTAGTCATATTAAATTCAGTAGTCATAATGGAACTCACAGAATCAGAAAACCTCTAAATTGATAAAGATTTTTGCAGTCCCCTGGTCATACTGATAAACCAAAAGGAACTACTCCTCCAGCATATCTGAAAAAAGTCTTTTAGCCTTTGAAGACTTCTAGTAAGGAGGAGTTTAACCTGTAGTGTTTAGTTAGTATCACTGTTTATATCACTTTTCTTCTAATTTTCAAGAAGCAATGCCAACATTTTAATTATACATAATCAAAATAAGAATTTCTTCAGTATTAAAATAGAATTGATTGCATACAAGCAAGTATAGAAGATATGTGAAATTACTTTCTCTGTCCAGTTTCAATGTCTTCATAAACACATACAATAGTCTAACTTTAGATGGTTTGTACAAGAAGCATTACATGCATTCTCAATTTAAAAGAAAATTGTTCCATAATGAAATTATTTTCTTTCTTTGTAGTCAGAGGCTTGTTTTGGCAAGACATATTCCTGGATCTTTGCAGCTTCATCATCTGAGTCTATATGAGCCCAATTACATGAAGCAACTCACTATTATTCTTCAACCCTTCTCATTCTCCTCCAAACCAATGTAATGGTTGATGAAAGAAAGAATAGAATCTTAGTGTGACATATTAACTTTATTTACAAGATACGATCAAGAGTCTCCTACTTATGGAGGAATATACCACACATTTAAGTGTAGAGAGAATTTTCCATGGCTTCTTATCACCAGATTCCTAGATGACATTGAGTAAATAGAAAGGGGTCTTTTATGTGGCTTTTTTACATGACTAAGCCAAGGGTCTTTCAGCTGATAATTATCTGAGCTTTCAAAGCTGAATCTAGGAGTTTCTCTCCCTTTCAAAGGATTCCCCCAAAGTCTTCCTACTTGGTCTATCTTAGGAGCTGGCATGTGGACCTGAAAATCTCACAGGCAGTAATCAAGAGTGTACTGGTCCTTATGGCAAGCATCAAATGGGTTACTGCCAGGTCTTTGAACTACAAAAATAAATAGAGAATAGAACTGCATTGTATTGGCCAAGCCTGAGGCCTAGTCATCTGTCTTGGAGCATGCTTGGGTGAGAGTGTTTAACTTGGCATTTTTCCATCACATGTGGTAGCTGCAAGAGGGAAAAGAAAAAAAAAAGAAAAATGAAAACACGAACAATGTTCGATGGTATATTTAATAGTGTGTTGGCTTAGCTATTTTCAGGAAACTGTTACTCCCATTTCTCCTAAGCCGTCTTTCCTGGGCTTCTGTTAGAATGGATGCACACATGAGATCATGGGAGTCTTTCTCCCTCCAGCTCATCTTAGAATTGTAAAAGGCTTAAGGAGCATACACAAAGATTCCCACAAACACAGCCCCATTGGAGAGGGCTATTCCACAGTCATCTTCCAAGACTGAATTCCTTTGGTGCACAATTTCACTGGTAGCCTTGACATCCTTGAATTAATGGGTCTCTCTCAACCTGAGGATTTGGAATTCAGGGTAACAGGATGTTTGTTGTCTTTGGCTCAGACGTATTTTGCTCTTTCTCTTCATAGCCAGTGTAACTCAAATTCAAACCACCATTGCTCCTTCTCCCTTTTTATACTGCAGAACTTTTTGAAAAAGAAAAAAAGAAAGCCATTTTTTCAAGTATGCCCTCTTCAAAAATTCACATTTTTTTTTGTTTTGATGGCTCTAAAAGGAGGGGATACTTGGAAAGATTGTGTTGCTCTGATGCTCTTCATTAGTGGAGGCTCTATTTTCACATCTGAAGGAGTTTGTGTTGTACATGTGCAGAAAGAACATCCATTCATTTTGGAAAACAATCAGGAGAGATGTTAAGAAAAGGATTATCATTTTCATACCTTCAGATCCTGAAATCTCACTAGTAGGTGTATATTCCAAGTACATCAAATGCAGGGAGAAAAAAGATCCCATATGCCAAGATTAAATGGTGGAAATGACAGTTTCTGTAGTTGCAAAGAAATATAAAGATGGCTATAATTGGTTAATGGCCAAATTCATCTAATATTAAACTGTATTAATAAGATTGAAGTTTCCAGAAAGAGAGATGTCATATTAGAAAAGGCTTGAATTGTGTGTGTTTTTGTTTAAGAATTTTGTTAAGCTGGAAAGTTGCCATCAGGGCTCAAAAATAATGACATATGAGCTTGAGTTCATGAAATGAAGATTTATTAAAATAATTGAAAATATGTTTAGCCTGGAAAAGAGAAGACTTAATATATCTCTGTAAAGGGAAAGGTATAGGGTTAATTGTTGTTAATCAAGTTTTTAAAGAGCTATCAGTGGAAGATGGAATTGGCTTGCTTTTTGACTCCAGAGGACAGAATATAAAAGCAATTATTATAGTTGCAAAGAGACCAAGTTAGACTTAATATCAGTATTTTTTTCATTTAAAGCTTTGTGATTATAAATGTGGAAATATGTATAGAAGAATTTTAACATGTTGGATGAGGGATAGAGGGAAGGAAGGAAGAAAAATTTGGAATATAAGGCTTTGCAAAGGTACATGTTGAAAACTATTTTTGCATAAATTTTGAAAATAAAAAGCTATTTTTTTTATTTTTTTAAAAAAAGCTTTATTGTTGGTGGACTTTTGAAATGATCTAACTGTCTGGAGAACAGAGTCTGGAACTATGCCCAAAGAGCTACAAAACTATGTGCATCCTCTGACCCAGCAATGCCACTACTGCATCTATATTCCAAGGAGATCATAAAGAAGGGAAAAGGACTCACATATGCAAAAATGTTTGTAGCAGCTCTTTTTGTTGTAACAAAGAATTGAAAAATGAGTCAATGCCCCTCAATTGGGGGAAGGCTGAATAAGTTGTGATAAATGAAGGTAATGGAATGTTATTGTTGTATAAAAATGAAGAAGAAGCTGATTTTAGAAAGGCCTGGAAGGATTCACATGAAGTGATGCTGAGTGAAACAAGCAGAGCCAGGAATAATGCAATGTACACAGTAACAGCAAAAATGTATGATGATCAAGACTATGAAGGACTTGTTTCTTTTCAGTGGTCAGTGATCCAAGACACTCCCAATAAACTTTGGACAGAAAATGCCATTTGCTTTTAGAAAAAGAACTATGAAAATTGAATGCAGATAAACACATTCTAGATTCATTTCTTTTTCTGTTTTTTTTTCTTTCCTATGGTTTTTTCCTTTTGTTCTGATTTTTTCCTTACATGGTTCATAAATCAATATGCATTAAAATAATAAATTAACTTAAAAAGTAAAAAATAAAAAAAAACTTTGCAAAATGCAATGGGGCTTCCTGGAAAGATAGTGCATTCCCTCTCCTTGTGGAGCTTCAAGTCTAGATTACTACTCTTGTTCATGTTATAGTGACAATGCCTTTGGTTTCTATGTACAAGGAATTTCATTCTGAGTCATAAATTCTGTGATTTTATAAAATTGTGATGTATAGATATAATAGAATTTTGTTATACCATATGAAACAATGAATATGATGATTCAGAAAAATATCATACAATATTGCAAATGATGCAAAAGCAGAAATATGCAAACAATATATATTAACAATAATTCATTGTGAGTGGAATTGTGGTCTCACCCAAGAATTTTGGAGAGCGATATGCAAATATGCCCAAAGATTTATTTAGCTGTTTATTCTTCCTGACCCATCATTGCTACTACTAAATCTATTTCCAAAGATTATTCTAAGAAAAAGGAAAAGAACCTATATATTCTAAGATATTTGTAGTAATTCTCTTTGTGGTGGCAAAAAAACTGGAAATTGTGGGGATGCCCATCAATTGGGGAATGGCTGACCAAGTTTTGGTATTTCATGATGGAATATTGTGCTGTAAGAAAAGATGAGTCTGATGGTCTTAGAAAAAGGTGGATAGATTTGAACAAAATAATGAAGAGTGAAATGAGCAGAACCAAAAGAATATTGTATAATGTAACAGAAATAGTGCTTTAAGAATAGCTTTGAGCAATTAAGCAATTTTAATTATTACAAATACCCACATTAGCTACAAAAGACACATATAGGAAGATGCTATCTGCATTTAAAGAAAAAACTGATGATAGGAATATTTATAAATTATTATATATGTATGAAATGCATATATACCTACTTATTTTTATCTTATGGTAGCCATCTCCAAAACAGAGGAAGAAGGAAGAAAAAGGAAATTTTTAAAATTACATGACAATTGGCAAATATTTAAAAGGAATAGAAAATCGCACACAATAGATTTAAAGTGTCCTTTGCAATTATCTTTTTATTATATAATGTTATAAAATGCTTTTTTTATTCTATAAGTTAATAAAAGAAATTATATGTGTCCCTGAGTGCAATGACCATAGTGATGCAAATGGAAAGAAAAACAAAAGTATAGTAACAATGTTATAACAATGATGCAGTTCAGGCTTTTAAAACAAAATAAAAATATGAAGATTAACTTCTTCCTGTTTTTTTTCAATAGTAGAAAATGGAATATTGTATGTACTATAAGATCAGATTTATGTTTTGATTATTTTTCTTGAACTATATTTCTCTCTCTCTTTCTCTCTCTCTCTCTCTCTCCCTTCTTCCCTCTCCCTCTTTCTCTCTCTGACTTTCCTTCTGTGCTTATTATTAGCAATGGCTCTTTGGATGGCAATTTTTTGAGAATCAAAGATGGTTTGAAAACAAAATATATCCATAAAAATTGATTTAAAAAATTAAAAACTGCATGTGAAACACAATTAATTTGGAAACAAAGGAAACTACATTTTCTTCCTTTCAAGTTTTAGTTATTAAGAGATGTAGACTTGGCAACATTCATCCCATGTAATCATTTTCATTTCAACTTAATTCAGGCCTTTATTACCACTTGCCTGAGTTAATGTAATAACTTTCTAATTGATGTCCCTGTCTTCAATCTCACCATTTTCTAATCTATTTTCCACACAATTTCCTGAATGACTTTCCTAAATTGTAGTTCTAACCATGACAATTCCTATTTAGCAAATTCTTATGGCTGTATTGCTTTTAAGCATCACATGTAAACTTCTCTTTGACTTATAGAAATCTTTACAATCTGACCCCAACATATTTTCCAGACTCACCCCCATGTGATTCCTCTTCTTACACTTTGTGGTATACGAAGATCAGCCTTGCTTCACACAGAACACTCCAAACTCTCTTCTCCATAATTTGCACTAAATGCCTCTATTCCTAGAATTAACTTCCTTATCTCCATTTCTAAATATACTTGGTTTCCTTTAAAATGTCAACTAGTCTTAGTTATGGTGGAAATTGCATTGCTTTACATCAAATATACAGTTGCTGCTGTTATTGAGAATATGCAGTATTTGCATTTTGTCTAAAGCCCAGTGGCTATTATTTATCTTCTGAGTCTACTCAAAAGAGTACAGAAAGAACTGAAAGTACTCAAAGTATTCCTCTTTATACTCTAAAATGTCAAAAGGTACCCCTAAAGGTGGGAGAATATAGATTTAATTAGGAAAAAGGAGAAAGTGATTTGAAGTATATGATAGGAAGATTTGACTTTCTTGACTTCAACAAAATAGAGAATGGAAATGGAAAGGAAGAAAGGGGACTTCTGTACAATTATATCTTGAAAATAGATTTGATTTTCTTTCAAAGGATAAAGATCCTCTTTAAAATGAGAGTAGAACACCTGTCATATTGGCTAAGATGACAGGAAAAGATAATGACGAATGTTGGAGGGGATGTGGGAAAACTGGGACATTGATACATTGTTGGTGGAACTGTGAATGGATCCAACCATTCTGAAGAGCAATTTGGAAATATGCTCAAAAAAGTTATCAAACTGTGCATATCCTTTGACCCAGAAGTGTTTCTACTGGGCTTATATCCCAAAGAGAGATCTAAAAGGAGGGAAAGGGACACACATGTGCAAGAATGTTTGTGGCAGCCCTTTTTGTAGTGGCTAGAAACTGGAAATTGAATGGATGCCCATCAATTGGAGAATGGCTGAATAAATTATGGCATATGAATGTTATGGAATATTATTGTTCTGTAAGAAACGACCAGCAGGATGATTTCAGAGAGGCCTCGGAGAGACTTGCATGAACTGATGTCGAGTGAAATGAGCAGAACCAGGAGATCATTATACACAACAGCAAGACTATATGAAGATCAATTCTGATAACCAAGGTTCTCTTCAACAATTAAATGTTTCAAACCAGTTCCTATTGTTCAGTGATGAAGAAAGCCATACACACACACACACAGAGGGATATGAATGTGGACCACAACATAACATTTTCATGTTTCCTGTAAATGTTTGCTTGCATTATGTTTCCCTTTTCAGATTTTTTTTCTTGTAGATCTGACTTTTCTTGCACAGCAAGATAACTGTAAAAATATGTATATAAATATTCTATTTGTCAAGTATTTTAACATAATTAACATGTAGTAGACTTCCTGCCATCTAGGGGAGGGGTGGGGAATTCTGCAAGAGTCAATGTTGAAAAATTACCCATACATATGTTTTGCAAATAAAAAGCTTTAATAAAATAAAAATAATAAAATGAGATTAGAGCTGTAGATAATAATCCAGTAAATCTTTATTACAAACCTACAATGTGCCAGGTGCTGTTCTAAGCTCTGCAGATATCATTAATAACTAAAGGAGAAGCTAGCTCGCTTGGGATAAAAACAGAATGGCAAACATTTCCAGTGAAGAGGAAAAAAATGATATTGGTTTCAAGGGATGAATGCAGGTGCATTGAACTCAAGTCCCTTAGATTTTCAAAGTCAGATTATGGAATCATAGACAGATAATAGGTTGATTCAAGAAATATGGGAAAACCCTGTGAAAATAATGCAATATACAATAACACCAAAGCTTATAATAAACTGAGTCTAGTGAAAGACAATGAAGACAAATTAACTGAAAATAGGTATAGCTATGTTGGGAGGAAAAAAAAGGAGTATCATAGAAAAGATAGGATTTTTATTGTTGTAAGTGATATATAAAAAGAGCAGAGGGAAGACAGAACTATTCAATTTTCATTTTGTTTCTCTTGCTTCTGCCAAGGAGAATGACTTTGGCAAGTGGAAATGACAAAATAAAATGGCCCTCAAGGAGCCAATGTCCAAGAGAAGTAAAAAGATAGAGAACACCAAAGTTCCCTTGAATTCCAGCCAGCTGATCCAGCTGATCTACATCCTTGGGTTTACTTGGCAGATATGATGGCTCAGTTATTACCAGTAATATTTGATAGGTCATTGAAATTTGAAAAAAAGTCTCACAAGATTGCAGATTCAATGTTGTCCTGGTTATTGAAAAGGGAAAGTGAACCAATGAAAATGACTTTACTTTTAGAATTTTCTCAGTAATCAATCATGAAAGAGATTGGTGGTGAACATCTAAAGAGAGAAGTGGTCTTTATAATCTTTTATTACAGTGAGCAAATACGACTTCATCAAGATCAAGTAATATCAGATTGATGTCATTTCTTTCTTTTTTCTTTGTTTTTAATAATATTATTGAAGTAGAAGATACGGTGGTGATATGAATACACTTAACCTAGATTTTAGCAACCTTTTGGTAAGATATATTTTGTGGGTGAGATGGAAAGTTATGAATTTTATGATAATAAATTTATATGGATATGTAATAAGTTTAATGGACAACTTTAAGGAGGAATTGTTTATATATATATATATATATACACGTATATATATATATATATATATATTTATTTATTTATTTTTCCAATTAGTTGTAAAGACTTACTCTTTCCCCTCTCTTTCTTCTGAAATGAAAAGAAATTTGATATAGGTTATATATGTGCACTCATGTAAATATATTTCTAAATTAGTCATGTTATGAGAGAAGAAACAGAGCAAAAGGGGAAAAAATGGAAGAAAAAATATAATGAACATACTAATAATATGGTATTTTCAAATTGGTAGATCACATAAAGCTCAGAGGCCAGCAGATAGTTAACACAGTATCTAGAGTCAGGATCTGTTAAGATCTAGCTAATATTTTTGCAAAGCATTTTGGAAACATTATCTTTTTTTTTGATCCTTACAACCGTCCAGTAAGAAGAATACTGCTATATTCCCATTTTGCGTTTGTGGAAAGTAAAGTTTAGAGAGATTAATTCATTTATTCAAGGTTACATGACTTGTTAGTGCTTGAGACATTATTTGAACCCAGATCTTTATGACCCATATTCCAGTGCTCTATCCAACATGCCATATAGCTGCCCCCAAATGTGTTAATAGACTAGCTCATTATACTGAATCTAATATTATGAAACCTAATAGAGATAAATATACATTTTATATTTGGGTGTGTAAAAATCAACTTCACACAAGGGAGGAACTATTGTTCTAGAAAAAAGACCTAGAGTTTTATTGGGTTACAAGCTCAATGTGAGTCAGTATTGTAATAAGAACACCAAAAAAAAATTAGGAATTCTTTTTAGGAACAGGAAGACGATGTTCTTAGTATATATTCTGTCCTCATTTGATCTCATCAAGAGTATTATGTTTAGTTCTGGGAACCATCTTTTCAGAAAGACCATGACAAACTGGGAAATATCCAGCAGAGGGAAACCAAGAAGGTAAAAGACCTTGAGTCAACATTGAATGAGGGTGGGCCAAAGGAATTAGGCATGTTTAGGATAAAAAGAGGAGAGGCAGAAGGGAGTCTTCACATTTCTGAAGAGCTGCCATCTGGAGGAAGGATTCAATTTGTTCTATTTGTTCCCAATAGAAAATATGTGGAAGTGGTGGAGGCAAACTTAAATGGGATGTCAGGGAAGAATACAAAATAAACTTAAAAAAAAATAATTAGAGCTATACAGAAGTATAATGGGTGGCTTCAAGAAGGTTCTTCTTCCTTACATGTCTTCAAGCAGAAGTCAGATATCCATTTATCGGATATTTTATAAACTTTGTTATGTGGATTAAACTGGATGGAAACTTTCACCAAATCATTCCATAAGGTCCCTTCCACTTAGCAAATTAAACATATATGAAATAGTGAAGTAATCAATAGAATAAGCTAGGCAAGCAAATATCTGGAATATTTGAAGCCAATAATCTGGTTTTTGAAAAGAGAGGACATGAAATACTTAAGGGAACTTTCAATTAAGAGCCACAGGAAACCTGAAAAAGATTGGTGATACCAATCATCATATATTTATACATTATATACTATAAAGAATTCCAAATAGACAGTCAATTTAAATACATATGATATTACAATGTATCAATATTGAGTATAATGGAGCCAGCTCATAAGTAAACTAGGCTGTTTACTTTTTAGGATGAGCACCTATACCTTGGAAATTCACAAATTTTTGAAATCATGGTTTAATTTTTTTAAATTTTATTATTTTTATTTATTAATACATTTTATTTGCAAAACATATGTGTGGGTAATTCCTAAACATTAACCCTTACAAAGTTTTCTGTTACAAATTTTTCCCCCTACTCCCCACCCCTCCCCTAGATGGCAGGATATCCACTACATGATAATTATGTTAGAATACTTAAGAAATCGAATATATGTATAGTTATTGCATCATTTTCTGTGCAGGAGAAATCGTATCTACGAGAAAGAATAATCTGATAAAGGAAATACAATGCAAGGAAACATCAATAGAGAACATGAAAATGTTATGTTGTGGTCCACATTTCACATCCCTCTCTCTGGGTGTATATGGCTCTCTTCACCGAACAATTGGAACTGGTTTGAAGTATTTCATTGTTGAAGAGAGTCATGTCCATTAGAAATGATCCTCATATAGTATTGTTGTTGCTGTGAATAATGATCTCCTGGTTCTGCTCACTTCACTGAGCATCAGTTCATGCAAGTCTCTCCAGGCCTCTCTGAAATCGTCCTGCTGGTCATTTCTTACAGAGCAATAATATTCCATAATATTCATATACCATAATTTTTTCAGCCACTCTCCAATTGATGGGCATCCAATCAGTTTCCAGTTTCTAGCCAATACAAAAAGAGCTACCACAAACATTCTTGCACATGTGGGGCCCTTTCCTTCTTTTATGATTTCTTTGGGATATAAGCCCAATAGAAACACTGCTGGGTCAAAGGGGATGCATAGTTTGATAACTTTTTGAGCATAGCCCCAAATTGCTCTCCAGAATGGCTGGATCCATTCACAGTTCCACCAACAATGCAACAGTGTCCCAGTCTTCCCACATCCCCTCCAATATTCATCTTTATCTTTTCCTGTCATTTTAGCCAATCTGACAGGTGTGTAGTGTTACCTCAGAGTTGTCTTAATTTGCATTTCTCTAATTAATAGTGATTTAGAGCACCTTTTCATATGATTATAGTTTTAATTTCATCATCTGAAAATTGTCTGTTCATATCCTCTGACCATTTATCAATTGGAGAATGGCTTGAATTCTTATAAATATGAGACAATTCTCTATATATCTTAGAGATGAGACCTTTATTAGAACCCTTAAATGTAAAGATGATTTCCCAATTTGATGCTTCCCTCCTAATCTTGTCTACATTGGTTTTGTTTGTACAGAAACTTTTTAACTTAATATAATCAAAATTATCTATCTGGTGTTCAATTAAGAGTTCCACATCTTCTTTGGACATAAATTTATTCCATCTCCACAGGTCTGAGAGGTAAACTATCCTATGTTCCTCTAATTTGGTTATGATATCACTATTTATATCTAGATCATGAACCCATTTAGATCTTATCTTGGTGTGTGGTGTTAGGTGTGGGTCCAGCCTTAATTTCTTCCATACTAGTTTCCAATTTTCCCAGCAGTTTTTGCCGAATAGTGAGTACTTATCCCAAAAGCTGGAGTCTTTGGGTTTATCAAACAGTAAATTGCTAACGTTATTACCTAGCTTGTCCTGATATCCTATCCTATGCCACTGGTTGACTGCTCTATTTCTCAGCCAATACCAGATGGTTTTGATGACCGCTGCTTTATAATATAGTTTTAGATCTGGTACAGCAAGGCCACCTTCATTTGTCTTTTTTTTTTTCATTAATTCCCTTGAAATTCTTGACCTTTTGTTCTTCCAAATGAACTTTGCTACTATTTTTTCTAGATCTGTAAAATAATTTCTTGGGAGTTTGATTGGTATGGCGCTAAATAAGTAAATTAGTTTGGGTAGTATTGTCATTTTTATTATATTCGCTCGTCCTACCCATAAGCAATTAATGTTTTTCCAATTGACTAGGTCTGATTTTATTTGTGTGGAAAGTGTTTTGTAATTTAGTTTGCATAGTTTCTGACATTTTCGTGACAGATAGATTCCCTAATATTTTATGCTATCATCCATTATTTGGAATGGAATTTCTTTTTTCTATCTCTTGCTGCTGAACTTTGTTGGTAATATATAAAAATGTTGATGATTTATGTGGATTTATTTTGAATCCTGCCACTTTGCTAAAGTTGTGAATTGTTTCTAGTACTTTTTTTTTAGTTGAGTCTCTAGGATTCTCTAAGTATACCATCATGTCATCTGCAAAGAGTGATAATTTGGTTTCTTCATTACCTACTCTAATTCCTTTTATCTCTTTTTCTTCTCTTATTGCCAAAGCTAACATTTCTGATAGAATATTAAATAGTATGGGCAGCCTTGTTTCACTCCTGATCTTATTGGGAATGGTTCTAGTTTGTCTCCATTACATATGATGTTTGCTGATGGTTTTAAGTAGATGTTACTAATCATTTTAAAGAAAAGCCTATTTATTCCTATACTCTCCAGTGTTTTTAATAGGAATGGGTGTTGGATTTTATCAAATGCTTTTTCTGCATCTATGGAAATAATTATATGTTTTTTGTTAGTTTGGTTATTAATAAAATTGATTATGCTGATAGTTTTCCTGATATTGAACCAGCCCTGCATTCCTGGTATAAATCCTACTTTGTCAAGATGTATTATCCTGGAGATAACTTTCTGTAATCTCGTTGCTAAAATCTTATTTAAAATTTTTGCATCAATATTCATTAGGGAAATGGGTCTATAGTTTTCTTTCTCTGTTTTCACCCTACCTGGTTTAGCTATTAGCACCATATCGGTCTCATAGAAGGAATTTGGTAGTATACCTTCTGTCCCTATTTTTTCAAATAGTTTGTATAGTATTGGAATTAATTGTTCTTTGAATGTTTGGTAGAATTCACATGTAAAACCATCTGGCCCTGGAGATTTTTTCTTAGGGAGTTGATTAATAGCTTGTTCTATTTCTTTTTCTAAAATGGGGCAATTTAAATAATTTATTTCCTCTTCTTTTAACCTGGGCAATCTATATTTTTGTAGATATTCCTCCATTTCATTTATATTATCAAATTTATTGGCATAAAGTTGGGCAAAGTAACTCCTAATTATTACTCTAATTTCCTCTTCATTGGAGGAAAGTTCTCCCTTATCATTTTTGAGACTAACAATTTGATTTTCCTCTTTCCTTGTTCTAATCAAATTAACTAAAGGCTTATCTATTTTGTTGGTTTTTTCATAAAACCAAATCTTAGTTTTATTTATTAATTCAATAGTTTTCTTATTTTCAATTTTATTAATCTCATCTTTTAGTTTCAGAATTTCCAATTTGGTATTTAATTGAGGGTTTTTAATTTGCTCTTTTTCTAGTTTTTTTTAATTGTAACCCTAATTCATTGATCTTCTCTTTCTCTATTTTATGCAAATAAGCATCTAGAGATATAAAGTTACCCCTTATAACTGCTTTGGCCTTATCCCACAAATTTTGGTATGTTGTCTCATTATTGTCGTTCTCCTGGATGAAATTATTGATTGTGTCTGTAATTTGCTCTTTCACCCATTCATTCTTCAGGATTAGATTATTCAATTTCCAATTAACTTTTGGTCTATTTTCTCCTGGCCTTATATTACATGTCAGTTTTATTGCATCATGATCTGAAAAGGATGCATTTATACGTTCTACTTTTCTGCATTTGATTTTGAGGGTTTTATGCCCTAACACATGATCAATTTTCGTATAAGTTCCATGAACCCCTGAGAAAAAAGTATACTCCCTTCAATCATCATTCAATTTCCTTCAGAGATCTGTCATACCTAACTTTTCTAACATTTTGTTTATCTCCTTAACTTCTTTCTTATTTATTTTGTGGTTTGATTTATCTAATTCTGAGAGAGCAAAGTTGAGATCTCCTACTAGTATAGTTGTACTGTCTATTTCTCTTTGCATCTCTGTTAGTTTCTCTTCTAGGAATTTGGATGCTATACCACTTGGTGCATATATGTTTAGTATTGATACCACTTCATTGTCTATGGTTCCCTTTAGTAAAATAGAGTTTCCTTCCTTATCTCTTTTAATTAGATCTATTTTTGCTTTTACTTGATCTGAGACAAGGATTGCTACCCCTGCTTTTTTTTGTTCACTTGAAGCATAAAAGATTCTGCTCCAGCCCTTTACCTTCACTGTGTATGTATCGCTATGTTTTAGATGTGTTTCTTGTAAACAACATATTGTATGATTCTGGCTTTTAATCCACTCCCCTATCCATTTCTGTTTTATGGGAGAGTTCATCCCATTCACACTCACAGTTAAAATGACTATATCTATATTTCCTGCCATCTTATTTACCCAGAGTTATATTTTTCTCTTCCCTTTCCCGTTACTCCCTTTCCCCCTCCCCAGTATTTTGTTTTTGATGACCACCTCCCTCTAACAGTCCTCCCCCCTTTAGAACCCAACCTCTTTTTTACACCTTTCCCTTAATCCTTCTATTAATTTATCCCTTTCTTTTCCTCCTTTTCCTCCTACTTCCCTATACAGAGGGCCAAGTTTTTCCCTGAAATCAAATGTGTCTGATATACTCTTTTAGAGCCCAATCTAATGAGAGTAAGAATACTCATCACCCTCCCTTCTTTTCCTCAATTATATTAGATTTTCTGTCTCTTCATGAGACTTTGCCTTATTTTACCTCCTTTTTATTTTTACTTTATTTTACCTCCTTTCCCCTCCCCCCTTTTTTAGAGTATAATATACCTTCCACCTCTAATTTCTTTTTGATTAGTATCAAAGTAAAATCAAATTATACCCCCATTCTTTAAGGATACCCCTAGTAGAAATATAGTTCTCAAGAGTTCTTTCCTTTTCACCTTTTTTACGCTTCTCTAGAGTTCTGTGTTTGGAGGTCAAATTTTTTGTACAGATCTGGTCTTTTCATTAGAAATAGGTGAAATGCTCCTGTATCATTGAATGACCATCTTCTTCCCTGGAAGATGATGCTCATTCTAGCTGCATAGCTTATTCTTGGTTGTAATCCAAGTTCTTTTGCCTTTTGGAATATCTGCTTCCAGGCCCTTTGATCCTTCAATGTGGAAGCTGACAGATCCTGTGTAATTCTAATGACAGTTCCTCGGTATTTGAACTGTTTCTTTCTAGCAGCTTGTAATATCTTTTCCTTGGTGTGATAGTCCTGAAATTTGGCCACGATATTCCTTGGGGTTTTAATTTTGGGGTCTCTTTCAGGAGGTAATCGGTGAATTCTTTCAATGCCAGCTTTGCCTTCTGATTCTAAAACATCAGGGCAATTCTCTTTCATGATTTCCTGGAAGATAACATCAAGATTCTTTTTTTTCAACGTGACTTTTAGGGAGTCCAATAATCCTTAGATTGTCTCTCCTGGATCTGTTTTCCAAGTCAGTTGTTTTTCCTATGAGATATTTCATATTTTCTTCTAATTTTTCATTTTTTTGTTTTTGTTTGACTGATTCTTGAAGTCTTGAGTCATTCATTTCAATTTGTTCAATTTTAATTTTTAAGATATTATTTCCTTCAGCTATCTTTTTTTAGCTCCTTTTGTAACTGGCCAATTGAATTTTTTGGTTCATTGCATTCTTTTTTCCATTTTGCCAATTTTATTTTTCAGTGAATTGTTGTCTTTTTCCAATTCACTAATTTTGTTTTTCAGTGAATTGTTACCTTTTTCCAATTCACTATTTTTATTTTCTAGTGAGTTGGTTACTTTTTCCAATTCAACAATTTTGTTTTTCAGTGAATTGTTGTCTTTTTCCAATTCACTATTTTTATTTTCTCGTGATTTGGTGACTTTTTCCAATTCACCAATTTTGTTTTTCAGTGAATTGTTGTCTTTTTCCAATTTAATAATTTTGCTTTTCAGTGAATTGTTGTCTTTTACCAATTCACTATTTTTATTTTCCAGTGAGTTGGCGACTTTTTCCAATTCACCAATTGTGTTTTTCAGTGAATTGTTGTCTTTTTACAATTCACCAGACTTATTTTCCAGTTTTTCATATCTCTGTTGCAGTGTGATATTTCCTTCTTGCACTGCTCTCAATTTATTTCCCCAATATTCTTCTAGCTCTCTTTTGAGATTCTTTATGCAATCTTCCAGGTAAGCATTCTGAAAGGGAGACCAGCTTAAGTCCACCTTTGTGGCTTTAATATGGGATTGTTTTCAGAATCTCAGGATCTGGGGACTTCTCTAGTTTCTCTTTGTAACAGCTGTCTATGGTGAGAACTCTCTTCTTCTTACTCATGCTTTTGAGTTGAGGTATCAGTCACCAGCAGGGAATCTGCAGCAGGTTTAATTTGCCCTGGGGCAGTTTGCCAAGTTGACTTCAGGTCTGAGTCTGATCCGGGTAGATTGGCACTAGGACCACACTTTCAGCTGCTCTCAATCCACCCTTTATCAAAGGCAGACCTGCCAAAGCACCTGCCTGGAAGCAGAACAAAGTGGCCCAAGTGTCTCCCAGGGACTTCCTGGCAGCCTAAAATCTTCTGGTCCTTCCCAGCCCCGGACTTGCACCCCGGCTGTGCCCTGGCGTCTGAGCGCTGGGAGCTGCTCGATCCCCTGCCCGTCTAAAACTGACCTCAGAAGTTCTTTCAAAGTATATATTTGATAGAAGTGCATTTTAGTCCAAATGTTTGGTGGAGCCCTCACTCCAGAACCAGTTCAGAGGCTCTATTTGTCTGGGTCTGAGGGAAGGTCTCAGGAGCTCACAGAGGACACTGTCTGCAGTTCGCCATCTTGGCTCCGCCCCTCAATCATGGTTTAATTTATGGTTTTGTAAATTGTCTAGATTTAAGAAAGCAATGAAAATATTAATAATACAGATTGAATTTTAAAATATTTTCTGTATACAGACATGTATACACACATACTTCCTTCTGGAAAGATAATTTTCAAACACTAGCACATTACTGGTTAGATGTATCTTTTAAAATTATGAATACTGCATAATGGGATCACTCTTAGAGGAAAAAAAAACCCAAACAAATAAGCAATATGCAATGCAATTTGTGTTCTATGTAAATAACTTTTTAGGAAAAAAACTGATACAGGGATAGGGAAAAAGAATAATAGTTTAGTAAAACTAATCACCCTCAATTATCTCTGATAAAAGTCTTATATAAAAGATATAGAAGAAATACACACACACACACACACACACACACACAAACAAACAGTTGCTTATTTGAAGAATAGACAAAGAATTCCAGCAATCATTAAAGAAGCATTTTATTATGTAAGCATGGATAGCATCCTCCAAGTTAATAATATAAGAAATGAAAGCATAAAAAACCAACCTAGAAAATTACCAAGTATGAAATAGGATTATTCATTATTGTGAAGGCATTTTGTTGATAAGTTATCATGAATTACACTGTGGAATTGGTCCAAGAGTTTTGAATAAACCTATGAATTGGCCTGCCATTAAGGAAAACAATTTAGAATTGTTTTAGGAAAATTAGGAAATGTCCATATTCTTTTTTTTTCTATCCTTGATTGTGCAATCATAATGTCACTATTTGGGTCCTATGATTTGAAATACATAGGAAATATAACAGATGCCATTCAATGAGTAAGATAAATATTGGTACATGAATATAATGAAAAATAAATTGAATCATCAAAAAATAGATTGGAAGAATTCAGAGAAAAACTTAACTTTTATGAACTGATGTAGAATAAAGTAAGTAGAACTCAGAAAGCAATGTATATAATGACTACATCATGGAAGGAGGGCTAGGTTTAGAGTCTGAGGAACTAGGTTCAAATAATAATTTTCTCAATAACTACTCATGTAACCATGGTTGAGTCAAGCTCTCTTCACCTTTCTCATTTTCCTCATATGTAAAAAGAAGATATTGTACTAGATGACTGAAAAAATGCCTTTCTAGTTTTAAATCTCTTAATATAATCCCGTGAATTGGATTGAACTAAAAAACATGACAAAAAAATCTCAACTGAAAACTAGCTTGCAAATATTATGGGAGTATTTTCTTTGAAATCCTTTAACTTTCTGTTTTGTTTTTGTAATTTTCACATTTTCCCTGTTTTTCTACTTGTGTTATTTGCTCAGAAATTCAATCCACCCCTTATTTGAATAATGCTGGGTTTACATTCCTAGAAACTTGAGCTTGATTCAATACAGAATTATTCAAAGCTATAATTCCCATAAGAACAAGGTTATAAATGGAGGTTACATTCCTGAAGATTGGAAATAGCTATAATAATGTCAAATTAGAAGAAAAGGGACAAAAATAGAGTGAAAACAAAAAATCATAAAAGACTGTCAATTTTTTCTTAACTATTAATATGTATGTAAAATGAATCAGTTTTTATTATGTTCTACATATTGAGAGTACTAATTATGGTTAAAGTAAGATTTTAGAATAAACAATTAGAATATCATTTTTTATTTCCTATTTTTCTTCTTTGCTTCTTTCTCTCATTCTTTCTCCCTTATTCATTCCTTCCCTTCTCTCTTATTCTCACTCTATCTTTTCCTTATTTCTCTTAGGCTAGAAATATAGACCAATACCCTTTTCTCATAAGGCTAATCCCACTGTTGCCTAGCACTGAAAATTTACTCCTATATTTCTGACCTGACATGGTTTATCCCTTCTTATGTATCCTGGAGTTCCCCTATTTAATAAATTGATATCATGTAGGGCAAGATTTATTGAAGACATGAAGTCTTCCTGTAGTTTAAAATTGTGATCATGTACCCACCATACCTGGGTAGAAAAGTAATTTTTAAAACTTGTAGTTTACTGTCATAAATTGAGTGGCAATGTGGAAATTTAAATCCTGTCAAAATTCCTGGGATTTGGCCATCTCATCTATGATAGGATTAATATTTAATGACATTTCCCCATGGGTTGAACATAGTTCCTTGTGCCAACAATTACATTCCTTAACTGAAATGAATGGATAACCACCCTCCCAGTACTCTCTTGACATAGCTTTTTTCCTTCAACTACCATGGTGCAGATTCCCCACTTTCTTCCCTTATCTAAGGTGTTATCATTACTCAAAAATAAACTAAGCTTGCCCCAAGATCTAATTAGCTATAATTTCCCTGTTACATTTTTTCCTAGTCATCTTAAAGATTAAAAAAATGGAAGCCATATGGTATCTAGACCTTTCAGACTTGAGGAATTCCTGGTACATCACCAGATGCTTCCTCATATTCAATCCTGATGAAGATGAGGAGGGGTTACCTCCAGAGAAGCTAAGTTCTATTGTATTCTTGTTGAAAAACCTTACTTTTTAGGGCAAGGCAAACCTCCATTTATTAACTATTCAATGGCTTGTGGGTGCCTCAATTTGTCCCGACATAGAACCTGAACTAAGAGAATGCTGATATTATGGTTGCCTCTAGAACCATCATGTGGCATCTGAGACATTTCTGCTCATTCCCCTGTCTCTTTGGCTTATTCCATATCCTCCTTTTGCCACTAAAAGTTGAATCTAATCCTAAGGATTTCTTTAATCTCCCTTAAAGACTTAAAGTAATAGCTGTACTAGACCTAAGATGATTTTATAAAGCAATGATCATCAAAACCATTTGATAGAGGCTAAGAAATAGAGTAGTTAATTAGTGGAATAGGTTAGGTCCACAAGACATAATGGTTGATGACTATAGTAATCTAGTGTTTGATAAACACAAAGACTCCAGCTTCTGGGATAA
The DNA here is from genome assembly GCA_023553655.1 of Myrmecobius fasciatus. NCBI lineage: Eukaryota > Metazoa > Chordata > Mammalia > Dasyuromorphia > Myrmecobiidae > Myrmecobius > Myrmecobius fasciatus. The sequence continues at coordinate 39,189 of JAJPUD010010436.1, forward strand.
GAACTCACTGCTTGACAAAAATTCCTGGGAAATTGGAAAATCATATTACAGAAATTAGACATTGACTAATATCTAATATTCTGAATTAAGATAAAGTCAAAATGGGTACACAATTTAGACATAAAGGGTGATCCTATAAGCCATTTTGAAGAATAAGAGATAGTCTGTCTCTCAAATCTGTGGAGAAGGGAGGAATTTATGATCAAAGAAGAACCAGAGAACATTATGAAATGCAAAATGGACAACAGATGGCATTAAATTTAAAAAGTTTTCATACAAACAAAACCAATGCAGTCAAGATAACAATGGAAACAGAAAGCTGGAGGGAGGATTTGTAGGCAATGTTTCTAATAAAGATTCATTTCTAAAATTTATAGAGAATTGACTCAGATTTCTAAGAAAACAAGCCATTCCCCAATTGAAAAACTGTTAAAAAGATATGAATAGCTAATTCTCAGAGTAAGAAATTAAAGCCATTTCTAGTTATATAAAATGCTCTAAATCACTATTGATTAGATAAATGTAAATTAAGACAATTCTGATGTACTAATTCACACCTCTCCAATTCACTTCAGTGACTGGAAAAAATAATGATGGATGTTGGAGGGAATGTGGGAAAATTGGGACTCTAATGCATTGTTGATGGAGTTGTGAAATGATCCAACCATTCTGGAGAACAATTTGTAACTATGCCCATAATGTTATGTACATACCCTTTGATCTAACAGTGTCTCTAATGGCTCTATATCACAAAGAGATCATAAAAGAGGGTGAAGAACCCATATGTGCAAATATGTTTGTGGCATCCATTTTTCTAGTGGCAAGAAACTGGAAATTGAGGGGATGCCCATGAGTGACAAATGACTAAGTTGTGGTAAAAGAATGTAATGGAATATTATTGTTTGTAAGAAAGAATCAGCAGTATGATTTCAGAAAAACTTGAAAACCCATGAACTGATGTTAAGTGAAGTGAACAGAACCAAGAGGATATTGTACACAGTAATAAAAAATTATATAATGATCAATTGTGATGGACTTAGATCTTTTCAACAATGAGATTATTCAAAGCAATTTCAATGGACTTAGGATGGAAAATGCCATCTGCATTGGAAAAGAAAACTATGGAGACTGAATTTGGATTAAAACATAGTATCTTCTTTTTTGTTGTTGTTGTTTGCTTGCTTGTTTTCTTTATCTTTTGACCTGATTTTTCTTGAGAAGCATAATGATACGGGAATATGTTTACAAGACTTGCACATATTTATCCTATATTGGATTGTTTGCTATCTTGGGCAGGGGAGGGGGGAGAAGGAGAGGGAGGGAAAAATTTGTAGCACAAAGTTTTACAAAGGTGAATGTTGAAAACTCTCTTTGTAGGTATTTTGAAAAATAAAATACCACTATAAAAAAGACAAGACAAGCTCACTGCAATTATCAGTACTGTTGTAATGTCTTCTAAATCTTTATCTCTATCCTTAATCTTAGAATTATTGAATTGTAAAAGACCTGGGTTTGATTCTTAGAGAGTCTCCTGTGCTGGCAAAAAATGATTTTGACTAGAGATAAGCACAGGTTTTCTTTAATTGAAGAAAGTCCTATTGGAGCCTGAAAAGGAAATCTGTACTAGAAATAATTCTGGTGCTATCTGAAAAAAAGGATTCAATTAGAGGATTAAAATAACATTTTATGCAAAATCCTATGGATTTCCAAGAAGAGAGTATCAAAGTCTCCTGAAAATTGTTACAGTTAAGGTGTTTCTGTTGGTCCTGTTCAAGTTGAGGTGTTTATTTGCCTGAGCATGTGTTTCTTCTTCCACTCTCCTTTTGCTCCTCCCTGTCTACTCATACACAAAGTTCTCTATAAAATTCTCTGTTTTAAACATAGGATCATAGGCTAAAGTGCAAAGGGATCTCAGACACCCTCCAGTACAACATGCTAACTGTATAGATGGGGAAACTGAGGCCCATTATTCTGAAGGTCACACATGAAGTAAAAAAGTGTGTGATTTGAAATTTCTGTTCTCTGCCTCCAGATTCCACTCTTTTTCCTCTGAATCATGCTGAATGTTCAATTGCTTCTCCATATGGCTACTCAAATAACACTCCTCCTGTGGCAATCTAATTCCATTGCCCATCTCGTCCAAAATCATCATTGTTTTCAAATTGTTTACTAGAGACAACCTGATATAGTATAATACGATAAATACAATACAATTAACATTAATTAAGTATCTACCATGTACCAAGCACTATGATAAGTGCTAGGGAATACAAAAAAAAGGCAAAGGACAATTCCTGCCCTCAAAGAGTTTACATTATATTAGATTGATTAGACAGCATGCAATCAAATATATACAAAAAACCCTAAATCCAGAATAAATGACAATTATTAATGGAGGAAAAAAAAACAGTGTAATTAAGAGGGTTTAGGGAAGTTTTCTTGTAGACTGTGGGATTATAGTTGGGACATAAAGGAAACCTTTTAATTGTTTCATTTGAGAGCTTTCATGAACTGATTATTTTCTACTTGCCCAGACTTATTTATATTATTTTCTCCCTTCCATTTGTATCTTCTTCTCCCTTATATTGGTGTCCTTTTTCATCTCATGTCCTATGCTAACAAATGCACTTCTTCTTCTGATCTACATTTCCATCTGTTGAGATTTCCCCTCTCTTTTAGACTGAATTCATATACCAACTGCTCCATGATGAGACCCCTTGTACACCTCATAATATAAAAATAACCTTTCCCTCCTCAAATGACTCATAATGGTGTTTTTATTGAATCATTCTTTTGTGCACAATATCCCTTATATTATAGTTTTTATATCTGTCTTTCTTCCCTGGTAGAATGTAAGTTCATTGAGTATAAAATCTGTACTGGTTCTACCTTTGCACAGACCATGGTGCCTTGGAAACAACATAATACAATAACCAGAGTATGAACTGTGAAACCAGCAGACCAGTGTTCACCTCCATCCTCTCAAACTTATTATTATTTTTTTAATTATTAAAGCTTTTTCTTCTCTCTTTTTTAAAGCTTTTTATTTTTGAAACATATACATGGATAATTTTCCAACATTGACCCTTGCATAGCCTTGTGTTTCAAATTTTCCCCTTTTTCCTCCCACCCCCTACTCTACATGGCAAGCAATCCAATATATGTTATATATGTTGAAATATATGTTAAATCCAATATGTGTAAACATATTTATACTACTCTCTTGCTGCACAAGAAAAATCAGATCAAAAAGGAAAGAAAATGAGTAAGAAAACAAGATGCAAGCAAAGAAGAAAAAATAGAGTGAGAATGTTATGTTGTGATCCACACTCAGTTCCCATAGCCCTCTATATGGGTGCAAATGGCTTTCTTCATCACAAGATCATTGGAATTGGCATCAATCATCTCATTGTTGGAAAGTGTCACATCTATCAGAATTGATTGTCATATAATATTGATGTTGCTGTATACAATGATCTCCTGGTTCTACACACTTCACTTAGCATCAGTTCAGGTAAGTCTCTCCAGGCCCCAGGAAAATCATTTTTCTCATTGTTTCTTATAGAACAATAATATTCCATACCATTCATATACCATAATTTATTCAGCCACTCTCCAATTGATGGGCATCCATTCAGTTTCCAGTTTCTACCCACTACAAAAAGGGCTGCCACAAACATTTTTTACACATGTGGGTCCTTTTTGCTCCTTTAAGATCTCTTTGGGATATAGGCCCAATAGAAAAACTGCTGGGTCAAATGGTATGCACAGTTTGATAACTTTTTGAGCATAGTTCCAAATTGCTCTCCAGAATGGTTGGATCTGTTCACAGTTCCACCAACAATGTATCAGTGTCCCAGTTTTCCCACATCCCTGCCAACATTCGCTATTATTTTTTCCTGTTATCTTACCCAATTTGAGAGGTGTGTAGTGGTGTCTCAGATTGTCTTAATTTACATTTCTCTGATTAATAGTGATTTAGGGCTCCTTTCATATGATTAGAAATGGTTTTAATTTCTTCATCCGATATTTGTCTGTTCATATCCTTTGACCATTTATCAATTGGAGAATGGCTTGAATTCTTATAAATTTGAGTCAATTCTCTCTATATTTTAAAAATGAGGCCTTTATCAGAACTCTTGAATGTAAAAATGTTTTCCCAATTTATTACTCCCCTTCTGATCTTGTCTGTATTAGGTTTGTTTGTACAAAAAGTCTTTAACTTAATATAATCAAGGTTATCTATTTGATGTTCAATGATGAGTTCCAGTTCTTCTTTGTATTATCCTATGTTCTAATTTGTTTATAATATCACTCTTTATGTTTAAATCATGAACCATTTCAACCTTATCTTGGTATGTGATGTTAGGTGTGGGTCAATGCCTCATTTCTGCCATACTAGTTTCCAGTCTTTCAACAGTTTTTGTCAGAGTGAGTTCTTATCCCAAAAGCTGGAGTCTTTGGGTTTGTCAGACACTAGATTGCTATAACTATTGACTCTTTTGTCCTGTGATCCTAATCTATTCCACTGATTGACATTTTTATTTCTTAGCCAGGATCATATAGTTTTGATGATTGCTGCTTTATAATATAGTTTTGGGTCTGGCACAGCAAGGCATTTTTTTCATTAATTCCCTTGAAATTCTTGACCTTTTGTTCTTCAAGATGAATTTTGTTATTATTTTTTCTAGGTCTGTAAAATAATTTCTTGGGAGTTTGATTGGCATGGCACTAAATAAGTAGATTAATTTAAGTAGTATTGTCACTTTTATAATATTTGCTTGGCCTAATAATGAGGACTTGATATTTTTCCCAATTGACTAGGTCTGACTTTATTTGTGTGGAAAGTGTTTTGTAGTTTAGTTCATATAGTTCTTGACTTTCCCTTGGCAGATGGATTCCCAAATATTTTATAATATCTATACTTATTTGGAATGGAATTTATTTTTGTATCTCTTGCTGCTGAACTCTATTGGTAATATATAAAAATGCTGCTGATTTATGTGGATTTATTTTTTATCCTGCAACTTTGCTAAAGTTGGGAATTGTTTCTAGTACTTTTTTAGTTGATTCTCTAGGGTTTTCTAAGTATACCTTCATATCATCTGCAAAGAGTGATAATTTGATTTCCTCATGACCTACTCTAATTCCTTTAATCTCTTTTTCTTCTCTTATAGCCAATGCAACATTTCTACTACAATATTGAATTGTAATGGTGACAGTGGGCAGCCTTGTTTCATTCCTGATCTTTTTGGGAATGGTTCTAGTTTGTTGCTATTACATATGATGTGTGCTGATGGTTTTAAATAGATGCTACTGATCATTTTAAGGAATATTCCATTTATTCCTAGACTCTCTAATGTTTTTTATAGGAATGGGTGTTGAATTTTATCAAATGCTTTTTTTGCATCTATTGAGATAATCATTTGATTTTGTTAGTTTGGTTACTGATAGTGTCAATTATGCTAATAGTTTTCCTAATATTGAACCAGCCTTGCATTCCTGGTATAAATTTTAGTTGGTCATAGTCACACTTATTAATTATGTGATTATTACCAATCACTTACATTTTTTTGGACTCATTCCTTCTTTTGTCAAATGAGGGGGAGTAAACTGGATGATTTCTGAGGTTGCTTCCAGCTCTTAAGCTGGTCTTTATGATCTTATGACCTATCTAAGCTTACCTTTCTGCATTTGTGAAATATGTGCATTTCAAAAGAGAACATCTAAGCTTCTTTACAATTCTGGAATAAAAATCTTGTTTCACAGTAGAGATTTAATTTTTTTGTTGTTGTTGTTGAATTGAGTGTCATTAAGTTTTAACCTAGTAGCATTGACCTGACCATTGGGGTAGAATTTCCATAAAAATTATATATACATATATAATGTATTTATATGTATATAAATTTTATTTATTTATATATATGTATATATATGTATGTATGCATACCACAAGCAATATTTTTTATCATATACTTATGTACATGCATATGCACATACACATGTATATACATATGTACATGTATATTTCTCTTATATATAAATAGATATTAAAGAGCATAATAATCTAATACTTCAACAATTTTAAAAGCATTTCATAAAAATTATTCCATTTAACATATCCTCCTACAATTCCCAACAGCCCCATAAATTACAGAATGCAGATATTGTCACATCAATTTAACAGAAAAGGAAACAGTTCTTTAAAAGTTTAGTGACTTGCTTTGAATTATGTAATTTATAAATGTCTATTCATCCTGACAGGTGGAATTCCAGCATTCTACATTGTATATTGATAACTTCATACCCAAAAATGATCTTCCATAGAGTAAGTTTCTTTTTTAACATGGAAAATAAATAGGAACTTTATTGCTAAATTTCAAAATCCCTAGATCAAAGGGAAAATTCTTCAATAAATAAACAAATAAACAGCAACAACAAATTAAATATGTTGTAATTGAAATTAGAATTGTACAGGATTTATGATCATCTATAATAAAAGTCCATAGGTTCTCTAATATTACATATCAACAATGACAAAAAAATTAGGCTTGTAGCCAAAAATATCATATCCAGCAAAAGTAATACTGAATGGTAAAAAAAAAAAAAAAACATTCAGTGAAGTCACAGATTTTCTTGATTTTGTCTCAACCAAACCTGATCTCAGCAGAAAATTTAACATGCAAAAGCTAATATCAGAGATTAATTTCAAGAGACTTAACAAGGTCAAATTCTTTTTTTCCCATTTAATATTTCTTTTTATTAATACTTTTTTATTTTCAAAACATATGCAGAGACAATTTTCAACATTCACCCTTGCAAAACTTTGTGTTCTAAAATTATTCTCTCCCTTCCCCTTCCCCCCCAGATAACGAGTAATACAATACATGCTAAATATGTGCAATTCTACATATATTTCCAAAATTATCATGCTTCACAAGGAAAAAAATAGCTCAAAGGGGAAAAATTAGAAAGAAAACAAAATGCTAACAAACAACAACAAAAGAATGAAAATACTATGTTGCAATTCACATTCTGTCCTCACAGTTCTCTCTCTGGTATAGATGGATTTCTTTATCACAAGATCATTGGAAGAGGCCTGAATCACCTTGCTGTTGAAAAGAGCCATGTTCATTAGAATTGATCATTGCATAATCTTTTTGTTGCTGTGTACAATGTTCTCTTGGTTCTACACACTTCTCTTAGCATCAGTTCATGTAAGTTTTGCCAGGTCTCTTTGAAATAATCCTGCTAATTGTTTCTTATAGAACAATATTATTTTGTAATATTCATGCAGCATATTTTATTTAGCCATTCTGCAACTGATGGGTATCAGCTCACTTTACATTTCCTTGACAATACAAAAAAGGCTGCTACAAACTTTTTTTTGCACATGTGGGTCCTTTCCCCTTTTTTATGACCCCTTTGGGATACAGGTCCAGTGGAGACATTGGTGGATCAAAGGGTATGCTAGTTTGATAATCCTTTGATGTAGTTCCAAATGCATAGAGTCAGTTTTCTAGGACTTTTCAATTATTTACAGATTCTTGGGTACCTTTTTTTTCAAAGCCTAATAATGAGACTGATTACACTATTTTATTCCATTGCTTGTTTTCTTAATATTATTTTTATTATTGATATGAATTTTCATCATACTATGAAAAGTCCAATTGTTCACCAAATTTAGATTTGCTTTTCATCTGCATTCCAAATTAGAGAATCAGCTCCCTCCCCAAACCTTGCCACTTCGTGTATTTTCAGACCTACAGCTCCCTCTTTGCTACTTAAACTGTCATGGACAAGTGTGAAAAGACATAAGGAGAATAATCACAATAGTCCTGATAATTTTCAATTTCTATCTATAGACAAAGAAAATGATTAGATATTTCTGAAGCAAAACCCCCAAATTTGGAGAATTCTGATACTAATGATTTTGAGTGATCTATCATGAAAAATAACTTTTCCTATGAGATCATGGTGTAGACATTTCTTAAATTGCTTCTCTTTCATTAACTTATCCAAGTATATACCAACTTGCAATTTTTGTATTTAAAGATTCCTCAGTGATATCAAAGAATCAATACCTGGAATTTCACTCTTGAATTCTATATGGCATTGAAACAAATCTCCAGTAGGCCTCACCTAAACCAGATGCAAGTTCAGCAGGTCCTGTTTTCCAAGTAAATAAAGCCAAATTGTCTTTTCAGATCTATAACCTCTTTAACAGAAATCCAACAGCTGGCTGACTTACTCAATGCAGAGATACCAATAGTCAGTCCATGTTGTTTCAAGCCTAAAAACATGCATCAGTTTAGGGCAGAGTAATGTGGAATTTGTTTACATGTTCATAAGGCCTTTGAACTTTTTGGTCCATGTCATTTGGTATTTGAAAGAAGAGAAACTACTTGGTGGTCTGGAGATGAGGGATTGGGGATGGCACAATCTATATCTTATTCTCAAGCAATCAATCAGTTGATTAATTAGTCTAGGCTACAAGACCCTAATGAAATAACTCCCAAATCAAACAAAATAATTATTATCAAAACAATAATTCTAAAATGACTGAATGTCAACATAAACCTGCAAGGACATTCATACATTCATTCATTTATAAATGCTTAATGTATGACTGTTATATGCAAGGCACGTGGTCTATGCTTTTAAGAAAAAATAGTTAAGAACTTTCATCAATACATTGGTCATGATTTCAGAAAACTGATGATCACAACAAATATTCACTTCTTGACAGAGAGTTGATGGACCAATATGAAAAATGAGATATGCAAGTTTTGAACATGACCATTGTGGGTATTTGTTTTGCTTGATTATTTTTGAAAAATATTTTTTTCTTTTTTTCTTATCTCTATTTAAAGGCAATTGAAAGGGAGAAAATAAAGCATAGTAATTGAGGAAAAAAGAATTTAATTTAAAAAGTAATCCACTGAATTCAGTTTTTTTGTGGCCCTAAAGTTTGATTTATATCCACTAAATTTTTCAATATATGTAGCAGAGATTCCCTTAAAATATAATTTTCACTTAGCAAAAATGCCTGGTGCATAATATGTATTTAATAAATGTTTATTGATGGATTGATTAAATAAAATTAATTATTTATTCACTGACATTGTCACAGTGTTGTAGGACAGTGATTTCTTGACCCAGATTCACTTACTTTGATACACCTTTCTCCCCTCCTACAAACTCATACACACAAACTTCCATGGGTCCATTTTTCCTGGGATTCTATAGTAAAGCTTCCTCATCTCATAACATTTGATTGGCCCCAGCTTCTCTGAGGCAGCTTCTTGGCCTAAAGGTCAATTACAAGACCAAGCCATGAAGACTCTGTAAACTTTGTAGATGCTCAAGACCCTTCAAGTGACTGAGGAGAGCCATATGCAGAGGAATTAAGTACTATTCTAGCCTTGTTGCATTTTCTTACTCTATTGTCAAAAAAAAACCAAAAATTCTTCCTCTGTTCAATGTCTAGTGACTTGTGAATGCTTTATTTTGTCCCAACATGGAAACTAAACTAAGAGTTTTATAGCCATATTTACAATGCAAAGGAATTATTGGTTAAACTCTGGGACAAGGAACTCTACAGACTTGTTTACAATCTTTGTTGTACAGGAATTTCATTTTATGAGAAATAACTACCATTATTAGAGCTCCAGACAAGCCTTGAAAATTGTGGTCTAATAAAATGTGTCCCATAATAATATTCATAATAAAGGACCAGGTCTTATAATTATGTACATGATGGAATTTGAACATTCTTTCTGCCAATGTGTAAGAGGTGTTTACTTCCATTATTAGTCAGCAACACTTATGTACTTTTTGTTTAATCTAAAAAAAAAAAAAAGTCATCAAGATGTATCTGTCCAGGACAATTATTCACCTAATAAGCCTGCCTGGGAGATGAAATGGAGACTTGTAAAAACATTGCCAATATCCCAAATAGCAAGCTGGCCTCTGGGGTCACTGTTTGTGTTTGGACCACCATCTGTGTATGAAGAAAAATCAGAAGGAAAGGGAAAATAATGGCATTCTCTTCTTAAAACAGTAATATATGTTTAAAAACTACATAAGTATATGAATTAATTTTTTTTAAAAAGACTTTTGCCTAATGGTCCCTCAGGGCCATTGTTTTCAGGATAACAATTTTTCTTAAAAGTAAAGGGGGAAAAATGCCAAACCTTTATGAAACTTGAGCTGCCAGCAACCTAATAGTTTGGTTCAGCTCTAAATCATAAGGAAACCTATCACCAAAATGTTTCACAGACTAACCTAATATAAATATCAGCCTTTGGTTCCTGGCTTGTATGAAACATATTTATGGAACTTTAGTAAACAGAGTGTGCAGACAGACTCACATACCACAATTTTTTCTGTTAATGTTTTATTTGATTATGTGTTCATTTTTATTATTTCACTCTAGTTACCATTTTTGTTTGCTTGTTTCTGTTTTTGTTTTGAAACCAAGAAATAGATAACATAAAATAGTATAAGCCAAGTAAAATTTTCTGGTTTTTCCCCTTATTTGCCTTCTACCACTCTTCTCCTACTTACTTATTTCTACAGTTGTGTAAATCACTTAATACTTTCCTATTCTTAAGAGAGGTAAGCTGTATAGGAAGCCAGCTCCAAAAATAAGAGGAATTGAGTTCAAATCTTACTTCTCATATGCATTTTTTCAATTATTAAATAGCATTTTGTTATTTTTAAGTGTAAAGATAAAGAATATTTGAAATAAAAAAAAACACTCGGGACTCATGTAAAATTCTTTCTTGAGTATCTTTTCCTCATTTCCCATTTTCTTTTCAGTGTGAGATTGTTCAGTTAAGACTTTCTCCTTATTAAGCATGCCCAGGTTGGTGTGTCTCCTTCATGGGAACTTGTACCCAGCTCTCTGGAAACTCAAATCAAGCATGAGGAGGAGTCAAGATGTGAACTTCCCAGATTTGGGGGGCTTCTAAAAGTTGTAAAAACTATTTACCAAAAATACTGAATATTTATGTTTTTCACCATTACCAAACAGAAACAATGTGAAATTTTAGGATTTCTTAATCCATTTAGATGAAGTAATTTGTTGAAAGAAATCATCTGATCTTTTCTTCTGTATTGTGAACATGAGAATCTTCATGGCATGAAATATGATTCTTTGAGCATGGCCAAAGAACATGGAGGCCATTAGACTAAGAAAATCTGAATCAAAAGCACAGACTACAGAACTTCATATAGTTTTCACTCCACTACATCTTTAACTTTACATATACTTCAGATTCTGGCACATCTTGTTGGATAAGATAAAAGATTTGCTTTTAAAAACGCTCTGAACAGGGAGTTTGTTTTGTATTTCACATATTCCACAAATTTTCTTTTAGTGAAATATTAATTTGATGCATGAAAACAGCTTATCTTTACCCAAACACTACATATAATTTATTATATAGGTTCTTAATGTAAATCTGTAGTTGAAAGTCCAAATCCTATATTGAAAAATCTATTATTTGAAAATAACTGAAATTGCTTATTATTCTATGTTAAGCATATTTAAAGCAATGTGGACAAGTAGAAGAAAAAATCACCAAAACCTGTGATTGAATTCTACATTTCATACTTTCTAGCTTTTGTATCCTTCCCAATCCTTAATGTAAAAAGCCTTAATATCAGAATTTCTATCTGTAAAATGAGAATGAAAACATCTATTGCACTTAACTCGAATACAAAGTGAGAATCAGATGAAATAATGTGCTTCAGAAACATGAATACATATAATTATAGGTCAAATTAGATCTATTTATGATCAATAAGTAAATTTGACCACTTTTACAATAGTAGAAATTCTTAGAATATCGGAAAATTTAGTTACGCACGTGTATGTGTGTGTGTATGTGTGTGTGTGTGTGTGTGTGTGTGTGTGTGATAGATAGATAGATAGAGAGAGAGAGAGAGAGAGAGAGAGAGAGAGAGAGAGACCAGACAGAGAGAGAGAAAGAGAGGGAGACACAGGGAAGAAGAGAGGAAGGAAGAGAGAGAATAAGGGAGGGAGTAAGAGGGAAGTGGGGGGGGGGAGATATTCTTAGTTTGTCCAAGGATTTACTTGAACAGAGGAATGAATAAATAAATTGAGCAGGATCACACTGCTAACAATTGTCAATAGGATCAAGATCTTTCTAAGCAGCTTTCATGCCACTATTCTATTGTATTTCATACTAGAACATTATCACTTAAAATAATATTATCTTTCTAAAAACTGTTTTTGTATGACAATAAAATATCTATCATTTAAAAAAGGTTATCCCTTGGATATGACCTCATCATTTCTCCTTCAAATTCTTATAGCTCTTTTTAATTCATCAGTTATATAATACATCCATGGAGAGCTCATTTTGGAATGTCTTTCAGGGGGTAAACAACAGATTATTTTAATGGCTATTTTACCCACTGGTTCTAGGATTTGAGGGTAATTTTCCTTAATGACTTTTTGAAAGATGTTATCCAGGCTCTTTTTTATGGAAAAAAGAAAAAAACAAAACTCAGCAACCTTTAGTTAATGTGATTAGAAAAAATAAAGAAGAAAATCAAACTACCAGTATTAAAAATGAAAAAAGGTGAAATTATCTCCAAGCAAACAGAAATTAATTAGGAACTATTTTGCCCAAATACATGCTAATAAATCTGAAATCAAACTGAAGCATATGAATATTTACAAAAATATAGAGTGCCCAGATTAACAGAGGAGGAAATAAATTACTTAAATAGTCCATTTTAAAGAACAAAGTTGAACAAGCTATCAATGAACTCCCTAAGAAAAAATTTCCAGGATCAGATGGATTTACAAGTGAGTTCAACCAAACTTTAAAGAAGAATTAATTACAATGCTGAACAAACTATTTGGACAAAAAGATGGAGAAGGAGCCCTACCAAATTCCCTTTATGAACCAGATGTGGTCCTGACACCTAAACTGGGAATGGTCAAAATAGAAAGAAAAATAATAGCCCAATTTCCCTAATGACCATTGATGGAAAATTTTTTTAATAAAATACTAGCAAAGATACTACAGCACTTTACCACTAAGACAATATATTATGACTAAGTATGAATGCAAGCTGCTTCAATATCAGGAAAATTATTAGCATAATTGACTATACCATTAACCAAACTAACAGAAATTACATGATTATCTCAAAAATACAGAAAAAACATTTGACAAAAATACATCACCCAATTCTATTAAAAATACTAGAGAGCAAAGGAATAAATGGAGTTTCATTTAAAATAATAAGTAGCATCTATCTAAATCCATCAATAAGCATCATATGTAATGGGGATAACCTGGAAGGAATAACAATAAGTTCAGGGATTAAACAAGGCTTTCCCCTATCATCATTACTGCTCAAATTGTGTTAGAAATGTTAACTTTAGCAATAAGAGAAGAAAAGAAATTGAACTTAGAGTGTATAATGAGAAAACAAAATCATTCTTTGTAGGTGCTATGATGGCATACTTAGATAATTCTAAAGAATCAACTAAAAAACTACTAGAAAAAATTAACAACTTTAGCAAAGTTACAGGATACAAAATAAATCCACAGAAATTATCAGCATTTCCTTATCAGAGAAATGCAAAAAAAGATTACTCTGAGGAACCACTTCTCAGTTTGATTAAGGTGAAGAAAAAGGATAATGATAAATGTTGGAGGGGTTGTGGGAAAACTAGTATACTAATATATTGTCCATGGAGTTGTGAATTGAACCAACCATTCTGGAGAGCGATTTGAAACTATGTCCAAAGGGCTAACAACTGTGCATGCACTTTAATCTAGCAATACCTCCACTGGACCTATATCCCAAAGAGATTATAAAAAATGAAAATGTACCAGAATGTACAATAAATGTTTGTAGTAGCCCTTTTTGTAGTGGCAAGGCACTGGAAATTGAGTAGAAACTAAACAGTTGGGGAATGACTGAATAAGTTACGTTATATGAATGGTATAGAATATTATTGTTCTATAAGAGACAATCAGCAGGATGATTTCAGAAAGATCTGGCAAGACTTACATGAACTAATGCTAAATGAAGTGAGTAGAAACAAGAGATCTTTGCCCAGAGCAATAAAAAGATTATGTGATGATCAGTTCTGAAGGACATGGCTCTTTTCAACAATGAGGTCATTCAGACTCATTTCAATAGACTTGTGATGGAGAGAATCATATTCATTCAGACAGAGGAATATGTGGATCGAATGTCAGTCATGACAGTTTTTTTTTTCATTTTTTTGTTGTTTGCTTAATTTTGCTTTTTTCCCCATTTTGTTCCCTTTTTGATCTGATTTTTCTTATACAGCATGATAAAAGTGGAAATATATATAGAATTGTACATATTTAAAATACATTGGATTATTTTTTGTCTAGGGGAGAGGGTGGGGAATGGAGGGAGAACATTTTGGAACACAATGTTTTGCCAGGGTGAATGTTGAAAACTATCTTTGCATGCATTTTTAAAATAAAAAATATTATTTTAAAAAATCATCAGTATTTCTGTTGCCCACAAAATCCAGCAGCAACAGATAGAGATTCCATTTAAAAGATCTGTAGATAGGAACAGTTAGGTGGCACAGTGAATAGAGCATCAGCTTTGAAGTCAGGCAGAACTGAGTTCATATCTGGCCTCAGGCACTTAACACTTCCTACCTGTGTGAACCTAGTCAACCCAATTGCCTCAGCCAAAAAAAAAAAAAAAAAAAAAGCTATAGATAATATAAAGCATTTGGGAGTCTACCTTTCAAGCAGAGCCAGAAATTAACTATATGAACACAATTAAAAAACATTTTCCACACAAATGAAGTTAGATCTAAACAACTGGAAGAATACGAAGAGCTCATGTATAAGCCAAGCTTATATAATAAAATTAAAAATTTTACCTAAATTAATTTATTCAGTGCTATATCAATTAAACTGCCAAGAAATTACTTTATAGAGCTAGAAAAATAAAATAACATTATTTGTCTGGAAGAACAGAAGGTCAAGAATTTCAAGTAATTAATGAAAAAAAAATGCAAGCAAAGGTGACCTATATGTACCAAGCCTAAAGCTATGTTATTAAGCAGTGGTCATCAAAATCATTTGTTACTGGCTAAAAAATAAAGCAGTGAATCTGTGAAATATTAGGTTCACAAGACACAATAGTCAATGACTATACAAATCTAGTGTTTATTAAACCAAAAGACTCAAGATAAGAAATCACTACTTGACAAAAATTGCTGGAAAAATAGGAATACAGTATGGTAGAAATTAGACATTGTCCACCATACACCCTCTATCAAGAGAAGGTCAAAATGGATTTATGATTTAGACAGAAAGGATGATACTATAAGCAAATTAGGTGACCAAGCAATAATCTATCTCTCAGATCCCAGAAGAAGGAAGGAATTTATGACCAAAGAAGGACTAGAGAATATTATAAAATGCAAAATGAACAATTTTAATTATATTAATTTAGCATTATTTTGTACAAACAAACCAATGAAGCTAAAATCAGAAAAGAAGCAGAAAACTGGGGGGGAAATTTTATGGGTTTCTTATAAAGGCATCATTTCTAAAATATGTAGAAAATTGACTCAGATTTATAAGAATACAAGCCATTCCTTAAATGATAAATGGACAAAAGATATGAAGAGACAATTTTCTGATGAAGAAATTCAAACCATTTTCTGTCCTATGAAAAAATGTCCTAAATCAGTTTTGATTAGAAAAATGCACATTAAAACAACTCTGAGGTATCATCTCACACCTCTCAGATTGGCTAAGATGACAGGAAAAGATAAAGATAAATGTTGGAGAGGATGTGGTATACTAATACTTTATTGGTGGAGTTGTGAACTGATCCAATCATTCTGTAGAGCAATTTGGAACTATATCCAAAGGATTTTCAAACTGTCCCACACCATTTGATCCAGTAAGTCTTTATCCCAAAGAGATCATAAAAAGGGAAAAGAAGCTACAGCAAAAATGTTTGTAGAAGCCCTTTTTGCAGTGGCAAGGAACTAGAAATTTAGTGAATGTCCAACAATTGACAAACAACTGAATAAGTTATGGTATATGAATCTAATAGAAGGTTATTATTCTATAAGAAATGATCAGCAGGATGATTTCAGAAAAACCTGGAAAAATTTAAATGATCTGATTTTAAATGAAATGAGCAGAACCAAGAGGACATTGTATACTGTAACAACAAGATTATATAATAATCAACTATGATGGACTTGGCTGTTTTCAACAATGAGATTATCCACAGTGATTTCAATAGATTTAGGATGGAAAATGGCATCTGCATTCCAAGAGAAAACTATTGAAACTGAATGTGAATGAAAACATTGTATTTTTGGGTTTTTGCTGTTTTTTTTTTTTTTTGCTTTTTTCTCCCTTTCTCTTTTGATTTGATTTTTCTTGTGCAGAATCATGTGTGAAAATATGTTTAGAAGAACTGCATATATTTAACCTATTTTAGTTTACTTGCTGCCTAGAGAAGGGGAAGATGAAGAGGGAGGGAGAAAAAATTGAATAGAAGGTTTTGAAAAGATGAATATTGAAAATTATCTTTGCATATATTTTGAAAAAAAGCTGTTATTATTAAAAGAAACAGAAATACAAAAAAAAAATCACAAATAAGTGATGAGAAACATGGGCACACTGGATACAGAAGTAAAGGAAAGGTAGAATAGGGTAAACTATTGCACATAAAGAGACACAAAAAGCTTATTATAGTAAAGGGGAAATTGGGAGGTTGTGGTATTGGCAAATCTTCAACTTTATTTCCATCAATATTTACTCAAAGAAGAAATGAGATACACAATTATTTGAATATACAAAATTATTTGAATAGAGAAACCTACCTTAACCCAAAAGGGAAGTAGGAGGGGAGGAGATTAAATAGAAGAGGTTGGGGACTGAGAGAAGGGAGGGCAACTCAGTTTAGGTGGAAGAAAAAAGCCAAAAACTGGTGAGGAGGAAAAGAAGACAAATAAGAAGAAAAATAAGTATGAAAGGAAATAGAATTATTGTTTTAATAACTGAATATGAATGTGAATGCTTTCCACATTCAGTTAAAGAACTAATAAACCCTGAATACAGATTGAAGTATACTTTTTCATTTACTTTATTCTTTTCAAAATTTATTTTTTATTTTAATCTGTTTCTTCTTTTACAACTATAATATTAAAATATGTTCTAATGAATAGAATATGTATAATCTGCCATCAAATTACCTATCATTTTAGGAAGACAGGAAGAGAGAGAGAGGGATGGGAGGAAAGAGAGAAGTCAAAATCTTGCAAAAATGAATGTTAAAATTTTTTTGACATTTAATTGGGAAAAATATTACATAAAAATGAATGACCAGAAATATGTGGGAAATTTGGTTGGGAGCAAAGCATGAGGACTTTGAAAATCAGCCTGATTTTTCAAAAACTAGACTTGAAGCCAGTTGGATTTTGGCTCTGGTTTATCAAGGCCTATGAGACCGATTCAGAAGAGGAAAAAGCCAGCTCCTGATAAGTCATTACTCAATGAGACATATGAATAAGAAGCACTTCAGAACCATTCCAGAGTATCCATATGTATCCCAATTTCAAAACCCATATGGGGCAAACCACAGTGGCAAAAAAGGGAGGGGAGTTGGAATAAAATTTACTATGCATCAGGTAAATTCAAAAGACAGTATTTACAATCTTGCCATCAAACAAAATCAAAGTAAAAATTGATAGTGCAAATAAATAAGGAAATTGCATGATGATGAAACCATCCACAGATAATAAACTAATAATAGTAAAAATATGTTTCAACTATAGGATATAAGGTTATAAATGAAAAAGTAAATATTATACAAAAGACATAATAATGTAAAAATAGCAAAATCTAAATATCATTTTCTTTGTTTTGGACAAATATAAATGAAAATAAATGAAAGGAAAATATAACAGTGAACAAATTTCTGGAGAAATTAGAGTTAAAACAATTATAGAATCTATAACATGTTACCACTGAAGAATATATATATTCTTCAGCACCATGTGCAATTTTACAAAAATTCACCATGCAGAATAGCAAAGGGGTTTGTCAAATAATTCTCCAAATACAGAAGTAGTAAATGAACTTTTTACAAACCATGATAGGATAAAAATATTCAAAAAATTGAGACTTAATAAAGCAATTTTAGACAATGAGTAGATTAAAGAATAAATCATGGAAACTACGGTAATGTAAAAGAACATGATAATAAAACAACAAACTAAAATTTCAGAAACACAGTTAAGGAAATCCTGAAAGTAAATTTTATATGTGCATCTATTTATGTACATATATATGCATGTACTCATGTACATATACATACCTCCATTATGTATATATCACTAAAGCATTGCATTAATGAAATACAAAAGATGAAGATTCATAAACTGAAAATTTGTTAAAATGAAATAGCCAATAAATAAGCAAACAAAAATAAAAAAAATAAAAAAATAAACACAAAAAAGAACAAAATTAAAGGAGAGTCAAAACATAGAGGATAAATAGAGAAACTAGAAACTAAAGACAAGAATGATAAATTAAATAAACTTTAGTTAAACTAAAAATTAAACTAAAAACACAAATTTGATAAGCTTTTAGCTAACATAATTTTAGAGTATAGAAAATTAATAAAATAAAGTAGTAAATAAGACAAAAAAACTATATAGTAAGTTCTGCCCATTTTTCAAAATTTCTTCCAGTTTTATTATTTTATTCATATTTATATTATTTTTAATTCAAAAAGCAAAACAAGCATTTCCATAATATAACTTAATCTGAGAAAAACAATAAAGAAGCTATCAAAAGCTATGTGATAACATTCAAGATACTAATAGATTTAGAAAAGAATTCCATCACATTTAAAGAATAATTAATATCAATGCTTTAAAAATATTCTGAGAAAGAACCTTATTGTATTTTTTGTGAGACAATTTTAAAAAATATCAAAAGCAAAGATAAACTGTAAATAATATCATCAATGAATACCAACTCAAAAAACTTTAATAAAATCATATTAAGAAAAGAAAACAGCAATTTAACCAAGAAATTATTCATTTTGACAACTTGTAGCTATGCCAGAGATTCAAGGGTTGTTCAACATTAGGAAACCATTCAACATAATTAATCATTTCTAAAAAAAAAAAAAAAAACATCCAAAATCACATGATTATCTCAATAGATTCAGAAAAAGCTTTTGCCAAAGATGAGCACGCTATTTATGCTAAAAGTCTCTCCAAATTACAGGCATAAAACGATCATTTTAAAAATCATGATATGTGTATTTCTAAAGCCAAATGCAAACATCATTTGTAATTGGGAGTAAAGCATAGCTTTTAATTCTCCACGGTATTATTTGATATAGCTCTAGAAATGTTAACAATGTTAGCAATAAGAAATAAAATAAATATTAAAAGAAATGAAGGGAAAAAGTAAATATAACTATCCTCATTTGCTGATAATGTGAAAATTTACTTAGGAGATCCTAAGAAAACAATCAACATGAGATGGTAGCTTGAGCAAAGTTTAAGACCACAAAAAGTAGCATTTATATAAAATAATAACCAAATATGAAAATCCATAACAGAAAAATTCCATTCTAAATCATCTCAAATCCATACATAAAATATATTGTTGTGAATCTACCAATGCATACACACATGTGCAATATATATCTAAATGCAAATATATATGTAGACACATCCACATATGCATGTATACATGTGAACACAACATATTTATGTGAATGACATATATGTTCATATCTTCGTTTATTATATACATATTTGGCATAAAAACACACTTGTACAAATGTATATTTATGTATATAATTTAGAAGAGATCAGATGCTAGTTAAGCAAAAAGTTCTTAACCAAACAAGCAATAGTGACAAACAGCTCTCTTAGTTGCCAAATCTAATGCCTTTCCTCAATTCTCATTCTCCTTGAACTTTTTCTAGTATTTGGTATTATATATTTCTGTTAGTTTTCTATATCAGAGATAGCAAAGTCTCATGTGAGATATTTGATATCTCATTGATAAATTATAAGGAATTTTGTTAATTTACCTGCACACAGGTTAATTCAGATCTATACATGGCAAAATTGTTATTGTTCATTCTATATTCCCATAATGATATTATGAGGGTAGTATCTTGAGTTAGTTATGAAATAAATTTAAGTGAGGCATGCATGAGTCTGGATGCAGGTGACTATCACAAATGTATTGGAATTGGTTTGAATCATTTCATTGTTCTTAAGAAACATGTCTATCAGAATTGATCATTGCATAATGTTATTGCTGTGTGCAGTGTTTTGTTGGTTCTACTCACTTCACTTAATATCAGTTCATGTATGTCTCTCCAGGCCTCTCATTATTTCTTATAGAATAATAATATTTATTACATTCATATACTGTAATTTATTCAGCCATTCTCCAACTGATGGACATCCACTCAGTTTCCAGTTCCTTACCACTACATAAAGGGCTGCTATAAATATTTTTGCACATGTGGGTCATTTCCCCTAGGGCTACAGGCCTAATAGAGACATTGTTGTATCAAAGGATATGCATGGTTTGAGAGCTGTTTGGGCATAGTTCCATATTATTCTCCAGAATGGTTGGATCAGTTCATAACTCCACCAACAATGTATTAGTGTCCCAGTTTTCCCACATTCTCTCCATCATTTATCATTATCTTTTCCTGTTATTTTAGACAGTCTGAAAGGCATGGTGTCTCAGAGATGCCTTAATTTGCATTTAACTGATCAAGAGGGATTTAGAATATTTTTAATATGACTAGAAATAGTTTTAAGAAATTAAATTTTAAGATATTTTAATTTTAAGAAATTTTAAGGAATTAAAAACTAGAAATAGTTTTAATTTCTTTATCTGAAAATTATCTGTTCATGTTCTTTGACCATTTTTCAATTGGAGAATGACTTGTATTCTTAAAAATTTCAGTTAATTCTCTATACATTTTAGAAATGAGACCTTTTTCAGAACCTTTGGATGTAAAAAAAAAAATTCCAGCTTTCTGCTTCCCTTCTTATCTTGAATGCATTGGTTTTGTTTGTACAAAACCTTTTAAATTTAATATAATCAAATTTAATTATTTTACATTTTATGCTGTACTTTATTTTTTATTTGGCTATGAATTCCTTTCTTCTGCACAGATCTAAAAGGTAGATTATCCATTTTTATATTCTAATTTGGCTATAGTATCACTTTATTAGTAGATATATTTTAAGAGGATTCAATTAAACATTCAAAGAACAATGCTCCCATATCTAAATATTAAGCCAAAACAGATACTAAAGTTTTCAAAAAAAAATCACTTATCATGGGACAAATAACTACTGATACTCAAACCAAAGAAAGGAAAAACACACAAAAAGAAATTTATGGAAATATAAGAAATTAATAATGAATCTAAAATATTGAAGAAAATATTAGCAAAAAGATTGAAACAATATATATATATATTATACCATATACAGTCTGATGTTATATTAGAAATGCAAAATTAATTAAACATTAAGAAAGCACCAAAAATGATATTAAAAGCAAAAGCAGAACAGATCAACTGATGAAGAATAACTTGACAAAATAGAATGTTCACTTATATTAACATTAAAACCATACAAATGAATTGCACTTAATAGTGTAAATAATATCTCTTTTGGAGAAATGCCAACAAAATTTATAATGAGAAGTAAGGATATTTCACAAAAGTTCAAGAAAATATTGTGAGAATCTATATCATTATAGAAGAAACACAAGGATACATTTTGCAAATCATCTACTTAGACATTTAATTTTAAAAAAGAATTTATATATTAATCATTGTGCAAAATAAATCCCCAAAGGATATAAAAAGATGATTATTGAATTTTTAAAAATGCAAGTTATCAATGACCACATTAAAAATAATGAAAATAAATTGGTGAATGTGAGCAAATTATGATATGAAATCATAATGGAATATTCTTATGTCATAAAAAAGGAAAAAAAAATAAAACAGAGAAACCTGGGAAGACATTTTGAAACAATTGCTAAGTGAAATGAGAACCAGAGAAACAATGCTTTATACTTTTATTCAATAAGTGAAAAACAAAACAACTTTCAAAGACTAAGTTCTGAATTTTGAACTCTGATCAATGCAAAGATTAATCCCAACGTCCAAAGACTTATGATGAATAATGTTCTCCAACTTAGACTAATCAATCTTATTGTCTAGTAAATCTGATTTTTTTGTTATTCTCTATTCCTTGCAATTGATAAATTTCTTTACTGGCATGCACTTCCACCTCAACTTCATGTCTTTTTTTATCTTGAGATGACAAATATAGTTACCTAAGGAATTATGGCATTGTGTACCAATGTCAGTATCAAACTATTTCAGCACAGGGAAAAGGTGAGTCTGACTTGATTTTTGATGGCTTTCTTCATCTGTTTTCAGTCTTTTTCCTTTAGAAATATTTGGAAGTTTATTGGAAATAATTTTTGTATTAAAATAAAGCTTATCAATAATAGTAATTAAGTAGTCATGACTAACTCAAGGAGAAAAATGCCAATCCTCAGGATGTAGTAGTAGGGATAATGAAGGAAGTGGGAGAAAGAGAGGGAGAACAGGAAGAAGAAGAAAGCAAGATAGGAAGGAAGGAAGAAAGGATGAGAGAGAAACACGGATTTCTATGTATATAGTAACATATTCATCTGCAGTTTATTTCTGGTAATCTCATGTAGCATATTAAAATACATAGTCCCTGCAGGATGCAAAATAAATCCACATAAATCAGCAGCATTTTTATATATTACCAACAAAGTTCAGCAGCAAGGGATTAAAAAAAATTCCATTTAAAATAACTGTTGATAGTATAAAATATTTGGGAATCTATCCACCAAGGAAAAG
>JAJPUD010010437.1:5630-24864 GCA_023553655.1 Myrmecobius fasciatus
CTCTCTCTCTCTCTCTCTCTCTCTCTCTCTCTCTCTCTCTCTCTCTCGGGCATTTTAAAAATTAGGGTAGTAGTTCTATGTTTTCTTTCAGAATATGACTTATGGAAATGTTTTGCATAACTTCACATGTAGTTTACTTAATTGTGGGTGAAGATAAAAAAGACCATCTGAAACTCAAAAGTTTCAAAACAAATGTAAAAAAAATGTTTTAAATGTAACTGAGATAATATTAAATAACTTTTTTAAAAAGAAGACATTCAGGTACTAAACTTAGAGAAAAGAGAAAAAAAAGAAAGAGCGTCTTGGGAAATTTTACATGATAACAACTGGATGTGTATGGAATGGGGTAATCTTTAGTGGAGTACTTTCTGAATAATTATGGGAGAGAGATTGAAAGTAATAGTGGGAACAAAAAATTTTAAGTGCCACACCTGTCTCCCTTATCAGTCAACAAATATCTATTAAGTTTTTACTATGTGCCAAGAACTCTGCTATGTCTTATGTTTACCAAAAAAAAAGTAAAAAGTACATTTGCTTTTAAAGAACTCAATGTTTTAATTAAGAAGAGAAGAGAAAAGAAATGATATGTGCAGAATGTATAGGAGACAATGTGAAAAAGAAAGGTATTAGTAGTTAGGAAGACAAGATTTCCTGTAGAAGATGAGATGTAACAGGATATTAAAGGATAGTTATCTCATCTTCATGAAAAAGTCAAAATTCAGTGAGTACTGGAATGTAGAATAATATATGAGCGATAGTTCTGAGAGAAGGGGAGTTTGTTAATAGGAGAGGAATCATCAGTCAATGCATATTTATTAAGTAGTTACATTATATCTCATTTCTTTCTTACCTAGACTTATTCATTGAATTCATAGAATCATCTGATTGCCTCAGTCAAATCAAGATATATTAAATACCTCGGTTTAAAAAGACCAAAGTTTGTTGGTGCATCCAGGACCATCTCCAGTCATTCTAATTCATATGTGACCACTTGACCCAGAATGACTCTGGAGGAGAGAGTGAGGATAATAACTTCAAACAGTCTTCCCTCACTCAAATTCAATTCACTTGAATGTCATGGCAATATATACCTGATATCACGGTTATCTTTGAGAATGAAAGAAAAACCACAAAACTACACTCTACCTGATATTACACTAGAAATACAAAGACAAAATAAAAACAAAATAAGTTCCCTTCTTCCTTCCTTGAACTCATTTTCTAAAATCAGTCTTTCAGAAGAAGCATGGGAATAGAGAGTAAGTTCAGAGAAGTACTAAGGATGTACTTCCATTTGGAAGAGGACCATTATTATTGAGCATTTGTGTGTGTGTGTGTGTGTGTGTGTCTGTGTATGTATGTGTTTCAGATTATTTTAGAAGCTGACACTTGGTGGAAAAACATTCACAAAATAAGATCTTTAAGTTAAATGTCTTTTGGGAAATGTCTATCCAATGGCCAGGAATTCTGATTTCCAAACCCACAGTATTTAGATAATGGTTTTCAAAATCAACTATAGCTGAAAACTTCAACTCTCTAATACAAACTATCACTTCTAGGTAGTTGTTTTCACTACCCTCTTCTCATCTCCAATGATATTATTAAATATATCTTTGTCTCACCAAAATTTTACCTTGTCATATTAATTATGATTCTTATCAAGGCAAAGTAATGTATTTTGCTATCTCCTCTTTTTGTAGAACACATAATTTATTTTGAAACCAATTAGACTTACTTCTTAGTCTCTTTTGTTTTTAAAGGCATTCATACCTATTTCAGGACTGTATTCAGCTCTTCATGACATTTCATTTTTCTGGTACTGGATTTCACATCAAAGCCATAATATGCAGCACATAGTCACAGTTAATGCATAGATGTCTCTGTCTCTGTTGGAGAGAGAGATTGAGATCAATTGTCATCATTTAAGAAATAATTGGATGCAAAATATTAATGACTTTAGAAAGGTATAGCCATTGTACTCTCTCCTCAGGATCATTAAGCATCCTGTACTCTTATTTCAGGTTCCACCACATGTTTAAAGTGATGCTAATTTGGCCTACAAAAAGCATAGTTTATTAAAGTGCTTAATCCTTCTTTTAGCATATGTCCAGTGAGACCTGGAAAGAAGTACACAGATTTTCAGTAGTGATTATAATATAATAACTGCAAAAAATAAGTATAATTACTACTTCTGATTCAATTATACTTTACTTGGGGGAGGGAGGGGAAACCATTAAAAATGGGGCAAGAAACCATAAGCTATGCAAGAACTGAAAGTTCAGATAAAGTAGCATTAGTTGCTTGTTGAAATCATGCTTTAGCTAATTTCATAATTTAGTCCAGTTAACACAGGTTTTCCCATCTGAAAATTATACAGAAATGTGTTTTCTTTCTCCATTCTCTTCCTTTTTCTGTCTTTATCTCTGTATTTCTATCTTTGTGTCTGTCTCTCCTCTTTCTTTCTTTCCCTCCATTCCTTTCTCTTTCTCGCTCTCTCTCTTTCTCTCTCTTCCTCTTTCCTTCTCTCTTTCACTGTCTCTCTCCCTCAACTAATTCTAAGTGCCCCAATGTATATTCAGAAATATTTCAATGAGTATATTGTGATGGGATACTTTTTTCCACCATAGAAAGTGAAAACAGTAGACACATATATTATATTCTTTCAGTTGCATACTGATAGTATGAAAGCCATCTTATAAAATGGGTTATTTTAAAATATTGCAGGAAACTATTTCAACACATTTAATTATGTAACTAGGCCTCATTATTTAATTCAATCTTTTCTCTTCAATATAATGTTAGTGATATTTGCCTGAGTCATTGGATTTGGAATTGCAAGTGATCTTTGAAATCAAATTTATTTTCTATATTAGTACTTTAGAGTATAGAGACATGAAGCTACTCAGGATCATACAGATAGTAACTGATGTCGCCAATATTCAAACCCAATTCTCTTTATGTTATGCAATCTATTTACTCTAAACCAGGAATTCTTAATTTAGGGTCTGTGAACTTGGGTTGGAAAAAAATGAATCTTTATTCCCAAATACTTAGTGAAATTTAACATTTCTTCAATTATTAAAAAAAATCAGACAATGTAGTCTAGAGACTTCATTACAAAACAAACAAACGGTGTCCAAGAATAGTTAAGTGACTTGCACAGGTCTAGCTGTTAATTAGGATCAGAACCATGATTTGATTTCAAGTTCTTTGACTCAAGAAAAATACTCTTTCCATTCTATCACTTTGCATTCTTATGTTTTACAGCTTATTTGTACCCTTTATATGTCTTCCCAATTCCTTTGGGTGACATATTTTACTTCTGTATAGTTTCTTCAAGCACTCTGGTCTCCCTCAACTTTATACCACACACTCTATTTCAATTTCATTCTGTCATTCTTACAAAATAAGGGTGCTTATTACCTCAATCTGCTATCCAATTATTTGTGTATCATAGTTGGGCAATAGGAAATTTTTTTCTACTTGAGTATTCTTATATTAAAAATTAGATCAAATTAAGTTTAGTGACGGTAAATTGTATCTTTTTAGAAATCTTTATAATATTGTAGAACTTGATTCAGTCAACACAATACACTTTTCAAGAAAAAATAGCTAGAGGATCTCATCTTTTAAGGAAATTTCCTATACTATTTTAACTTTGTGCTATGCTAGTTTAATGACAGTGTCAAGAGATTTGGATGATCACAAATTTCCTTGTATACCTCTCAATGTTAATAATTAAGGAATGATAAAAGAAAACTATCTCTGTTATTATGTCAATAATGGCATCTTGTAGGATTTTAAAATTTTCATTGAAGATACCATAATACATAAAAATGTTAAAATTGCATTTTGCTCTAAGAAACTTATATATTTAGTCAATGAACAATAAACATTGTGAGAGCTTGTATTTTCAGAACTTTTCAATCAGATGTCAATGTAAACCCATGATCCATTGCAGAATATTGTTTCTAAAAGTCTTCCTTTTGCCTTCTTATATTATTGTCAAGTATACTCTCAAAACATATGCAGTTTATTTTCATAAATATTTTACAAAGATGAGAAATTAAGCATGATACAGTAGAAAATCATATTGCAAAGAAACTTGTAATATAAGAACAAAAATTTTTTGTAAATGTTGAGAAAACAGAAAAAAGGACTTTTGTATAGCTATTGTAAAGCTCTTCAACTTAAATCAACATATTTTAAAGCTTACTGATATCAGTGCATTTTCAAAAAAGAATGATGAAAAATATGATATAGTATTCGAGAAACATATATATATATGCATATATAAGTAGTCCTGATAAACACTAAAGAATCCATCTTCAAAGAAAATCTGAATAATGATTTGGAAGGCTGTACAATGAATTCTTTTTCACCTAAGGATCAGACTATAAGGACTTTTATGCTTGCTTTGAACTCTAATATTCTGTGACAATATCACCAAAAATGAAACTGATTTTATTTCAAGTGATGGTTTGTCTATTCCTTTGATTCTATTTATTCCTTTGTTATTATTAACTGAGATCCCCAGTAACTTGTTTAAAAAGATGCTTGTTAAATGTTTTTGGTTTGACAGTTTTATTGACTGACATTAAAAATATGATAATCAAAATAAGTTTAGCTTTATGGTTAAGGACAGTGGTAACTTTTCAAGGCTGAAAAGCAATAGCTTTTATTGTAAAAGAAAAAAATATTAATATAACTTGTTATTGGGCTTATATTTTGGCACACTCCCAAGTAAAACTTAATGAACTAATTATTTTATCCTCTTTCCAACTTTCTCTCTTCCCTAAGTACTCTAAAAACAAGGTTCAATAAAAGCTGTAGAGCATTCCCACACATATGTTGAAAAACCATTAAGCAGCAGGGAAATTAGGTTGTGTATGTGTGTGTGTGTGTGTATGTGTATGTGTGTGTATGTGTGTGTGTATTTATATTTATATATTTCCATTTGAGACATTGTGTGGCTTAATGGATTGGAAACTCAGGAGACTCTTGAGGTCTAATATGCTCTGTATTGCTGAGGACTCCAAGGCAATCAGCAAATCACTTAACCTCTTTGTAATTCCGTTTCTCCATACATAAAGAAGTTTATTATTAATTATCACCACCAGGAGCATAAAAACAATGTTTTAAATAGCCTTTACATGTGTTGCTCAGAGTATTTCAATGCTTTATAAATGGATTTGAGGAACTATGCAAGTAGAGCTAATATAAGGAAAGCACTTTGTAAATTGCAAAGCAGAATATGAATGCGAGCTATTCACAGGGTAGTCATGCTGACATATACTGGAAGAAATATGGATTGAAGAACAAATATAAATCTAAGTTATTTTTTCTCTATTTCCTCCTTTCTGATGTACAAAAGAGTCATTAAATAATATAATTAGTATCTAGACAAGTTCCCCTGGTACATAGTTTCTCTATTCCCTGAAGAACGTCACTTTTGTATGATGAGGGAGATGAGTGCTCTTAACAGCAATTTCTACTTTGAAATATATTCTAGCTGAAGCCAATTGAAAGAATGGCCAGCACTGGAATTCATTGTCCCACTTGAATCGGCAAAAGTCCAGTAATCTGAGGGCTGTTAATGGAAGTGCTCACGTTTTTGCCAAGCAAGCCTATAGTTAAAGGGGATTTAACAAGTACTGAACCATACAACATAATTAGTGTTTTTATTTTTTTTGTATTGTACTTTTCATAAAAATAACTTCGTAATACTCAATGATAGGATATTTAAATATATGTAAATATGCACACATATACAAATATGTATATATTGCTTGTGATATATATATATAATATAGACTCAATTTTATTAAATAATATGTTTATATTATATGTTATAATATACATATGATATGTGTATACATAACATAAATACACAGATAAAATGGAAATAATGCAATCTGGAGAAGTATAAGGGTTTAATATTATATATTTATATTGCATACATGTTATATATAACATTATATAATAAACATACCAAATCAAAATATCATATACAAATGAAAAAAATATAAAATCAAATCTGTTTTCTCTTTCTTTAGATAGATAGCTAGTTTGATAAAAGAACTTATGCTCTACAATCTGAAAGTATATTTAAGAAAAATACATATTATTTTTAAACAAAAAATTATTTAATATTGTTCTTTTTGAATTTTAATGTTTTATTTTCCTATTACATGTAAAAACAATTTAAACTTCATTTTTAATTTAAACTTTTAAACTCTCATTTTCCTGTCCTCCATTTTAAACAAATTGATAAAGGTTTTACATGTCATGCAAAACACATTCATTATGATGTCACAGAAAACAAAGACAAGAAAAAACACAAGAAAAATAAAGGATAAAACAGTATGCTTTGATAAGCATTTAAATTGTCAATTCTTTCTATAGGTGTATAGCATTTTTCAATATAAGTCCTTCAGAATAGTCATGAATCTTTGAATTGCTGGAAATAGCTAAGTTATTCACAGTTTATGATCATACAATGTCATTATTAATGTGCATTATATTACCCTGGTTCTGTTCACTCCGTCTTGGTATCAATCTGCGTATTTCAAGGGTTTTCTGAAAGTATCCTACTCATCACTTAATATAGAACAATAATATTCTGTTGCAATCATGTACTACTACTTATTAAGGTATTCCCCAATTGATAGTCATGTCCTAAATTTCCAATTCTTTGTCTGTCTCCACACACTCCCCCCACACACACACACACATGAGTGGCTATAAATATTTTTGTATACATGGGTCCTTTTGGGTTTTTTTGTTTGTTTGTTTTGTTTTTTTAAATCTTTTTAAAAATTCTCTTTGGGATATAAACCTGATAATGGTATGGTGGTTAAAATGGTATTACAATTGTATAGTCCTTTGGACATAATTCCAAATTGTCCTCCAGAATGGTTGAATCATTTCAATATTTGATCAGTGGTGTAATAGTCTTAATTTCTCCATATTGATGCAATGGTCATTTTCCATTTTTACCATATTAGTCAATGTGATAGTTGTGAAGTGATTCCTCAGGATTGTTTAAACTTTCTTTTCTCTAATAAGTAGTAATTTAGGACAATTTCTTGGTAATATGAATATAAATAGCTGTGATTTAGTCATCTCAAAACTGACTGTTCATAATTTTTTTGCCATTTCTCAATTGAACAGCAATCCAAATTCTTATTTGATTCAATTTTCATATTGTAGAGATGAGGATTTTATCAGAGAAAGTTGCTTTATTCCCCACTTTCAATCCTAGTGTTTTAGTTTTTAGTTTTTTAGTTGTTTTTTTTAAATTTTGATTGCATTGATTTTGTTTGAGCAAAAGCATTTTTTTAAAAATTAATGCAATTAAAATTATGTATTTTAAATCCTATAATACCCTCTACCTCATTTTAAGTAAAAAGTTCTTCCCTTATCTATATATCTGACTAGTAAATTATTCTACACTCTAATAATTTGCCTATGATATTATTTTTTATGTCTCAATCATTTGTTCATTTTGACCTTACTTGGTATAGAATAATAGTTCTTGGTCTATATCAAGTTTCTGCCAATCTGTTTTTCAGTTTTTCCAGCATTTTTTTTAATCAAAAAAGTGAGTTTCTCTCTCAAAAGTCTGGATCTTTGTGTTTGCAAAATACAACATTACTATGGTCATTTATTACTGTTTTCTATGCCAGGTCTACTCCACTGATTTACCAATCTACTTCTTAGCCAGTACACAATTATAATTATTACCCCTTTGTATTACACTTTGAAATCTGCAATAGCTTGGTCATCTTTCACAACTTTTTTCTTTGATTCCTTTGGTGTTCTTGAAGTTTTGTTCTTCCAGATGACTATTGCTATCACTCTTTCTAGCTCTATAAAATATTTTTAGTAGTTTGATTGGTATGACAGTAAATAAATACATTTACATGCAATTGTCATTTTTATTATATTGGATTGACCAATTTATGATCAATTAATATTTTTAAATGTTCAGATCTGACTTTATTTGAATGAAGTATTCTGTAATTATGAAAATATAGTCCAAATAACAGAAGAAAACTAGGCCTTTATCCCAAAGAGATCATAAAAAATGGAAAAGGACCTACATGTGCAAAATGTTTGTAGCAGTCCTTTTTGTAGTGACAAGGAATTGGAAACTGAGTGAATGCCCATCAGTTGAAGAATGGCTAAATAAGTTGTGGTATATGAATGTACCTCCTTTTCTAATTGGTTAACTTTTTTCCATGAAATTTTTCTTGGATGATTTTTTTTTTCATTTAATTTTTCTTCAATGCCTCTCATTTGATTATTGAATTCTTTTGTGTGTGTGTTCTTCTATAAATTTTCTCTGGGCAGGAAAGCATTTCACATTACTCTTTTGGGCAGAAGCTTTTTTTTTTCACTAAAGCATCATCTTTGAAGATTAATCCCAGTCTTCCCTGTCTTCCCTGTCCCCTTACACTTATAGGATAAAGAATGGAATTTTCTAGTCTTAAAAAAAAAAAAACTTCTAAGTGTAGTTATTTATGCCTAGAGGACTAGTCACCAAGGAATGTAACCTTGGGCATAGCAATCCACGAAAATATTTGCTAAAAGTTTCAGGGATTATTTTCTGTATTAATAGCTTTAATAATAAAAATTGTCACATATTTTAAAGTTGTAAGGCATGTCTGTATGCTTATACAATATTTACCATGAATTAATTCACATGAATACATTAATATGAATATTATTCTTCTCCAAAAATAATCTCACACAGAAAAATATTCATTAATATTATTTTAAGTATTTAAATGTATTAGGAATTTCAAAGTTAATCTGTGCCAACCATGGAAGAAGTCAGATGTCCTTTCACAGATCTATAATCAGTAAACAGCAAAACTGAGATAATCTAATGTATTTTGAGCCGAATTCTGTGTGTGTGTGTGTGTGTGCGTGTGTGTGTGTGTGTGAGTGTGTGTGTGTGTTTGTAAAGAACTAGATCTGGATTAATGTAAATAATGTGACCCTTGAAATTGTCTCATTCAAATTTGCACTGCATATTACTATTGGCCTGGAAAAAAATACTACATTTTATACAATTTTAATTTCAAATAATGCAAATTCAAATATATGTTACCACTTCGGGGTATTCATTATTTGTATTAATAGGGAACTAAGTATATGCATATATTCAGTAAAAAATTAATGGAATCCCTTGCCTGTTTTGTTTTCTTTTTCTGTAATTCCCTAGTCATGACACAAGCAATTTTCTCTTCATAGTGTTCATTTTCATTTATTGTATCGTGAGTAAATGAATCTGATTACCACATTTTAGATATTTATTAATTTTCTTTGAATAAATAATGTCCTGAAATGACATAATTATAGTATTTGTTCCTTCAGTCAGTAATGTCATTTGCATGATCAGTGTTATACAATATACTAAATATAAGTAGACTGTGTCTTTTCTCAAATTTCTTATATTTCTTTATTATTGCTTTTTGTTGAGATTGCAAGGCATTTATTACATGCCCATTTTTGTCTTTTTCACCTTAGTATAATATATACTCCATTTACTCAAAAGTTACATTCCCTTTAAATAGGTATATGCTCTATCAGAATATGAGAAATGCCTACCCCCACCATCATTTTGGGCTATCATCTAATGAGAGATAATAGAAATATTTCATATTTTCTTCCTTGTTTGATATCTCTTGTTTATTAGGTCATGAGGAGTTTAAAAGTCAGACATTTTTAAAATGTACTAGGTAAATATTACTTTTTATTATTATTCTTCCTTACTCCTTGAGAGAGTATCAACTGCTTGATGATTACATTAAACATCTTTATGAGCTGCCAAAGTAAATATTTACATTTCTGCATTCTAGAAAATGTTTCCACATTTTCTTTTGCTTTTTTATGGGTAAGAAATCTATTACTTTTATACTAAACTAAAAAGAAAAAAAGAAAAATTCATAAAAATGAAAACTTTGTTTATGCCCTAGTACATAAATTTAGTAGGAACTGCACTATTAGCAGCAGCAACAAAGAAATCATTAATGGTAGACTTGGAAAATATATGCTCTCTGAGCTAGTGGGTTCACAAGGTGAGAGCAGAAAGCTACAGGGCACCTCTTGCATTATTATGTCCAAAGCAGAAACTCAAAAAATAGCACTTGATAGAAGTCACTTTTTTTTGAAAGAGCAAATAAATTTTAAAAATCCATTACATAGTATTGTTACTAAGCATATTCTAAAAAGCTTTCCCCAAAATGTATAGATTCATACCATAAAGTAGAATTTCAATGTCAATAAATAAGTATGCTTCCTATGATAATACCAATGTTATAACTTCATTTTTTCCCACCATGGTTCATTTTCTTTCCTTATTTATTTCTAAAGCAGCACTCACTTTGCCGATTAAATTGACAAGAGGGAAGGAAAAATATGCTGTAATTCAAATTTTGCAATCAACTAGTAAAATCAAAATGACAGAAATTAATATCCTAGCTTATCACAAACTCTAAGAGTGAAGTGAGAGTTAGTGAGGCACTCAATGGATTATCAAACATTTTTTACAAAAGCCTTTGTTTGAATTCAAAATTTTAATTTTGAAAGAGAAAGCAGTATCTTGAAGTCCTGGTATCCCCTTCTGAAAACATTGTAAGACATTGGCATGAAGAAAATATGTTTGCATTTGGGGGCCAGCACAAAATGTTCCTCTCTGATTCATCTGTTTTTATTAAATGGACACTAAGTTGGAATTGGATTCACTAATTTGTTTTTTTTTTTCTTTTTTAAATTAATTGTTTTATTTTTCCTGGTCATGTATTATATTAACTTTTTAAATACACATCTCTTCATGAAGCATGTTGGAAGAGAAAAATCAGAACAAAAGGAAAAAATGAGAGAAAAAAAACAAAAAATTGAACATAGAATATGCTGATTTACATTCATTCTTCATAGTTCTCTTTCTGATGCAGATGACATTTTCCATCAAAAAGTTTATTGGGATTGTCTTGGATCACTGATCTGCCGAGATGAACCAAATCTTTTATAGTTGATCATCACATAATTCTGCTCTTACCATGTACAATGCATTCATGGTTCTGCTTGCTTCACTCAGCATCAGTTCACGTAAATCTTTCCAGGCGTTTCAAAAAAAATCAGTTTTTTTCATCATTTTTATAGAACAATAATATTCCATTACTTTTATTTACCATAATTTATTCAACCATTCCCCTAATTTAAAGGGCATTTGCTCAATTTTTAATTCTTTGCCACCACAAAAAGAGGTGCTAAAAGCGCATTTAGGTCCTTTTCCTTCCTTTATAATTTCCTTGGGGATAGAGACCCAGTAATAGCATTGCTGGGTCAAAATTTATGCACAATTTGAATGATTGGATCATCTCACTACTTCACCAACAATTCATTACTCTCCCACTTTCCCCATATCCCCTCTAACATTTATCATTATCTTTTCCTGTCATCTTAATCAACCTGAGAGGTGTGAGATGGTACCTCAGAGTTGTTTTTAATTTGCTTTTCTCTAATCAGTAATGATCTAGAGCATTTTTCATATGACTATAGATAGCTTTAATTTCACCATCTGAAAATTTTCTGTTCATATTCTTTGACCATTCATCAATTGGGGAATGACTCGCATACTTACAAATTTGACAGAATTCTTTATATATTTTTGAAATGAGGCCTTTATCAGAAACATTTTATATTTCCCTCTCTAGCTTGTACTTCCTTTTTAATCTTGTTTCTGTTGGTTTTGTTTATACAAAACTTTTTAATCTAATGTAATCAAAATTGTCCATTTTACCTTTCATGTTCTCTTGTTCTTTTTTGGTCATTAATCCCTTCCTTTTCCAAAGGTCTACTAAACAAACTATTTCTTACCCTCCTAATGTGTTTATGATATTACCCTTTATACACAAATAATGTAAACATTTTGAACTTATTTTGATATAACATGTAAGATGTGGGTCTATGCTGAATTTCTAGCATATTACTTTCCAGTTTCTCAGCAATTATTTTGTGAAATAGTAAATTTTTATCTCAGAAGCTAGGTTTGGAGACTATACTAGATTATGATAGGCCTTGATTATTGTGTCATATGTATTTAATCTATTCCACTGATCCATTACTCTATTTCTCAGTCAGAACAAAATGGTTTTTATGATTGTTGCTTTGTAATAGAATTTTAGGTCTGTTACTGCTAGGTCACCATCCTTTGTATTTTTTTTCTCATTAATTCTTTTGATATCCTTCCCCTTTTGTCCTTTCTGATGAATTTTGTTATTGTTTTTTCTAGTCCTATAAATTTTATTTTGCAATTTGATTGGTATTGCACTAAACAAGAAGACCAACATAGGTAGAATTGTCATTTTTATTATATTAGCTCAGCTTACCCAAGACTATTGATATTCCAATATCAATATTGATATTGATAAACAGCTGCAGTGTTTAAGCCTGAATTTGAACTCAGGTTTTCCTCTGTTTTATCCTCTGTCCCATGTATGTGAGTATGTGTGTTCATTATATATATATATATATATATATATATATATATATATATATATATGTGTGTGTGTGTATGTATATATATATATATATATGCATATACATATAATGTATGTATTTATTGTTGATAGGTTTCTTAGACACAGTCCATTTAGACCCTGAACTCCTGAGCTGAACATTCTCTAGGCTCACCCCCCTCAGTATCATCAATTACAGATGTACACTACATTGAGTGCCTTAGTTGTTACTTGTTTCTTTGATTTGGGTGAGTAGAGGGAAGTGTATGTATGTATGTGTGTGTGTGCACAAGTATATGTATGTGTACATATATATATATGAATAAAAAATAAATATAAAAATTAATAAAGAGAAGAAACATTAAAGCATTTTTTAATATTCATTGAAGAAATCAGAGGAAAGTTCAGGGGGAAATATATATTATATTTTTAAAAATAATATAGGTTTAAATTTTTTTTTCAAAATATATATCATAGTGATGCATAGTTTCATGGTTCTTTTTCTATACTTTTTCTATACAGTTTCTATATTGTTTTATATTTGGAAATGTCCATTATTTATTGTGTGTGTGTGTGTGTGTGTGTGTGTGTGTGTGTAAAACTTTGTGACATTTAGAATAAAAGTAAATAAACTTGAACAGGAAATGTCCCTTGAGAGGACAAGGAGACATGAAAACAAAAGATGAGAAGGAAACAAGAAAAGTAGAACTGATATAAGCCTTAAGAAGGTATTTCTTCAAAAGGCATAGTTAGATGGCACAGTGGATAGAAGAGCATCAGATCTGGAGTCAAGAGAACCTGAGTTCAAATGTGCATACTTTGCAGGCATGTGACCCTGGGCAAGTCATCTAGCCTTATTGCCTATATACATATTTTCCTCCCCCCAAAAAAACATGGTAGCATAAAAGAAAAAAATTGATGTTTGCTTGTTTTTCTTCCAACTTAATGGGAATAAGACAATATGCAATGGTGAAAATGGCAAAACCTCTGGAGTCAGGAAAATATAAGTTGTAGTCTTTCCTCTACTCTCAGTTAGCTTTATAAATATGGACTTTTCAGTGATTCCAAGAAGATCTCTAATTCTACATGTTGCATAGTGGTGACTTATTTGAATCAAATTAAAGAGTTTCTATAGCAGAAGTCCCAGCCAGAAAAAAAAATGTCTACAAGTTCATCCTCTCCCATATTCCTTCTTTCCCCAAAAATCTTAAGGGTAATTGTAAAACTGCATTTTTATTTCAGAAGAAATATTTTCCAAAATGTACAGTATGGTTCCATAGTATATTTTGGTCAGTGAAAGGAGC
The DNA here is from genome assembly GCA_023553655.1 of Myrmecobius fasciatus. Lineage (NCBI taxonomy): Eukaryota > Metazoa > Chordata > Mammalia > Dasyuromorphia > Myrmecobiidae > Myrmecobius > Myrmecobius fasciatus. The sequence goes on from JAJPUD010010437.1 coordinate 19,465, forward strand.
AGGTTTATGAATTGTTATTTTAAGATTTTCTTGAAATAAAAGTCACTGTCTCCAAATCACATATGCAAGAAATAAGCCCCAAGAAAATTCATTTCATTTATTAAATGATTATTAAATAATCATAATTTACCAATCACATCAATAAGTGCTGGGAGAAAGCTAGGTGATGTTGCCCAGAGTCAGGAAAGCCTGAGTTCAGTCTGACCTCGGACATAATATAGGATGCTTGGCAACTCACTTAACCTTTGTTTGTCTTAAACCATTGGAGAAAGCAACAGTAAGTCATTCCAATAAAACCAAGAAAACCTCATGAATAATATAGTTCATGGGGTAACAAAAAGTTGAACAGCATTGAATAATTGATCAAGTCCTAGGGGAACGAGGTGACACAGAAGATAGAACACCTGGCCCAGAGTAAGAAAGACATTATAGTCTGGGCTCAGACACTTATAAGCTGTGTGACTTGGGACAAGTTACTTAATCTTGTTTGCCTCAGTAACTCATCTGTAAAATAAAGTAAAGAAAGAAATGGCAAAGGACTTCATTATCATATATATATATATGTATATGTACATATATATGTATATGTATATATATATATATATATATATGTTGTTGGGTTATTTTCAGTCACACCCAACTGTATATGTCTGTCTCTGTGTGTCTCTGTGTATCTCCAACCCAACAACAACAAATTTCAGAATACAGAAAAAGAAATCAGTGAAGGGCTTTGATGAACTACTCTGTGCATTCATCTGGCAATTTCTTGTTGATCAATATTCTCATTTGTTTTTTTTTTCTTTCCCAGTTCAATTTGTTTGGGCTGGAGGAAGAGAATATCTATGTATAGGGTAGCTGTAAATGAGAAAGTAAAATAATAATAATAAAGATGTCATTAAAATTTTAAAAAAGCACAGAAGTCAAAAAGGGAAGTTTTAAAAGTTACATGCAGACTTTATTGTCTATTTAAAGAGAAAAGGAACCTACACATAACAGAGAGCCACAATTTCACGTACGATCTTCTTTTTCATATATATGAATACATATATATATATATGTATATATTTATGGAAGTATCTATTTTATTTAGCATTTAATAAGCTCATCATTTAAAAAGTAAAAAATAAAAAATGCATAAAGAAGCTTGACGCTGAGCTACTCAATTTTCCTTTTTGTGCCCTTTCCCTGCTTAATTTATTACTCCTTACTTATTTTGGACATTTTATTTGCTATTCTTCCTATGATTTCCCTCTCTATTCAGTTATCAGAATAGATGTAGTTATCAGTCATTTGCTCCAGTGTGAATAGGAGTATGTATTTTTTCTCTTAGGAATCTTTGTATTTTTAGCTTTATATCTAATTGTGAAATTAAAAAAAAAAATAGGGATTGGGGAATTTCAATTGATCAAAAAGGGAAGTCAAAGACTTATTAGGAAAACCAGGAAAACATCTTAAGACTCTTCTCCTTCCTTCTAATTATAACAATTGTTAAAGCCTAAACTGGATGTATCCCTAAATCTAATCACATTTTTTCTTTATTTAATCTAATTTTCCACTTACAATAAATTTGTATCTGTAAAATATGTTCATAGTGATTAAGGCAAAAACAACTTTATTAAATTACTTATTTTGAACATCATGGTTAAATATGATGATTTTTTTTTAGGCCTTGTATGCTGAAATCTTCATTTCCAATGAGATTAAACTACCATGGAAAGTTTTATTTTCCACACCTCATTCTTGAAGGTGAATGGATCATGAGAATGTATTACATGCTGTGGGAGAAGTGATAGAAAGGGAAAGATAACTCCCTATATAACATTTCCTTATGCTCCCAGAGCTCTGGCCCAATGGCTAGAATGTACCCTGCAGAGCTAGTTATCTTCCATTGTTGCCCTCAAAGTGGCGGCATTGATGGAAGATCCTAAGAATGACTTATGAATCACAACCTATATTCTTCCCTGGAGAAATAGTTCATAAAGTGCTTCTTGACCTTTCCAGACTGAAAAATGTGACAACCTGGTTGACTAAATGGTCAACCAGGTAGTAGTGAGAAAAGAGGTTAAAAAATTACAGAATTTGAGTTGAAATTTTAAGGAAAGTACTTTAGAGAAAACAGCACCTTCTTTTTACAAATGAGAATGACAATGTGTCATACTCATAAAATGTGTTATAAAGTACAATGACACAAGAGAAATAGAAAGATACAAGTAAAGTGCTTTAAGAAAATGCAATGATGAAGAGATCCCTTTAACCTAGAGACTTCAGGAAAGAAGAACTTAATATTTGGGTTTGGTCTGGAAGACTTTTAATGAGAAGAATGATAAAATATTTTTTATAAATTTAGCACAGATTCTACTTGACTGGATACACTTACTATTTTACAATCAGTGTGAAATGTTTGTGATAATCACAACTATACAAAAAAAAATCAATCAAGCCTATATCTAGGAAATTCTTTATCCACAGACCTGATATGAACTTTTAAAAAGCTTTAAATAGCAATGTATTTAATTGGGAAAACATAGTAAGGGGAAATTAAATAATGTACCCCAATCCTGTATATAGTCTCCCCAAACATTTAAGACTAGTGAGGAATAACTTCTTAGAAAATGAATCCTGAAATTGAAAAAAATTTTCAATGATTCTACAATACCCCTCATGGCTCTGTGTCCTAGTAAACAGTATTCTTTATTACATCTCAATCCTGCTTCTTAATGCTCCAGTTATTCCCTTTTCTTAACAAAAAATTTTAGTAGAGGTCTCTTACCATTCTGTAAAATTATTATTATGTGTTGACTTCCTTCTGGAGCCACTATTTTTGCTCTTGAATTTGAAATTTGCTATTACTTTCCTGAACTGCTTTGGCCATCTTTTGATGGTTTTTTTTTGCTTCAATGTATAATTATTTTTCCCTTTCAGAAAAAAAAAAAAACTCTTTGTAAGGATGCCATAAATCAACATTCATTCATCAACATATTTCCATTTTTCTTACTAGTCAAGCCTAGATATTCAACTGATACCCAGAAAGGTAGTTTAAAAAAAAAGCTATAAAGACTTCCTCTTTACAGAATAGTTTCCAGTCTCAGAAATTTTTTCACTTCTTCCTCATCACCAACAGCATTCCATTATAATTTTCAATTTTTTTCTGTTTTTTTCTTCTTAAAACCCAAAAAATAAGAACTGCATAAAGATGTTTGACCCTGAGAAATTCAATTTTCCTTCTTGTGTCCTTTCCCTGACAAGTTACTACTCCTTACTTATTTTAGAAATTTTATCTACAGATAACACTATTAAGTATCTTTTTTTTCTATCATAATGCCCATCAAATAACACCTATATCATGAAAATTGGCTTAATATTCTTCAAGCCTTAAAGATGTAATTAAACCAATTGATTGTGAGGGACATAGGTGGCAATTTTTGATTTGCATTCCCACTATAACTTCAATAATTCCCTGTTACCTTTACAAATAAATGAGAAATAACCTATTAGAACCTAAGATAGTGGGAGAAGTAAAGGAAGCCAACTGTGTTAGAATGTGAAATGAGACAGCAAGTAGATTGAAAAAAGAAAATTAAGGCTGGAGACAAAACAACAACTCTAGGAATGTTAGACTAAGTGATTTTGCCTTCTTTTATCCTCTGAAAAATATAAAGACACATGATGTTCTTGAGAAGAATCAAAATGATATGAGCGAGCCATGGTGGCGGAGATCAGACAGGATTCTCTGTAACCTCCTCTAACCTCCCCTCAAACCAACAAAATATGAAGCCTCTAGACTGATTCTGAAGCAAAAAAATCCACAATATCTGGACAACAACACGATTCTAGAAGAAGATACTCTGGAAGAACCTCAAAACAGGTCTGTTTTAATGGGGCAGGGGGTGGCCTACTGAACCCAGACTGCAGCACAGGGAGACCGGGGCAGGGAGCTGGAGCAGGGAGCTGGAACAGGAGTCAGAACAGAAGTGGGAGTGTTGTGCTTTTCACACACCTGGGAGTCTTCTGCGAGCCTCTTGGAACGATTTGTCCTGATTGTGGGCAGGTGGTTTGGAGGGTCTGCCTTTTGAGGGGGATAGATTGTGAATCACTGAACCCCTGATGAGCATCGGACCTAGCTGCCATTACACAGCACCTTAAAGCAATCAATCAAACAACAGGTCTGATAAGCACCAGAAATAATTCAATCAGCAGAGCTGCCCAGCCCCTGACATAATTCAATCAGCAGAACTGCCCAGTTCCTGAAATAACTCAATCAGCAGAACTGCCCCAGGGCAAATTAAAGCAGCTGTCCCACCTTTGCCCTAAACAGACCTCACACCTTTAAAAAAAAATGAATAAAAAACCAAAAAGAGCTCTCACCATAGACAACTTTTATGGAGAGAGGGAAGAACAGACCTCAAATCCTGAGGCCCCTAAAGGTAAACCAACTCCAGAAAAAGCCCCAAAGAGAGACATAAATTGGTCTCCATGTCACAAGGCTTTCTTTGAAGATTGCATAAACAATCTTAAAAGAGAGTTAGAAGAAACATGGGGAAACGAAATGAGATCACTGCAAAATAAAATAGAAAAAATGGAAAAAGAATGCAATGAACAAAAAAATGTAATTGGTCAATTGCAAAAGGAATTAAAAACAGTAACTGAAGAAAATAAGACATTAAAAATTAGAATCGAACAGTTGGAAATGAATGACTCATCAAGACTTCAAGAATCAGTCAAACAAAAACAAAAAAATGAAAAGATAGAGAAAAACATGAAATATCTCCTAGGAAAAACAACTGATTTGGAAAATAGATCTAGGAGAGACAATCTAAGGATTATAGGGCTTCCTGAAAGCCATGATGAAAAAAAGAACCTGGACACAATATTCCAGGAAATCATAAAAGAAAACTGCCCTGATATTTTGCACCCAGAAGGCAAAATACTCCTTGAAACAATCCACCGATCACCTCCTGAAAGAAACCCAAAAATTAAGTCCCCCAGAAATATCGTGGCTAAATTCCAGAACTATCATACCAAGGAAAAGATATTACAAGAAGCCAGAAAGAAACAATTTAAATATCGGGGAGCTACAATTAGGATCACACAGGACCTAGCAGCTTCTACTTTGAAGGATCGAAGGGCCTGGAATCAGATATTCCGAAGGGCAAAGGAACTTGGATTACAGCCAAGAGTAAGTTACCCAGCTAGAATGAGCATTATCTTCCAGGGAAGAAGATGGTCTTTCAATGATATAGGAGAATTTCATCTATTTCTACTGAAAAGACCAGAACTGAACAAAAAATTTGATCTACAAACACAGAACACAAGAGAAACATAAAAAGGTAACAAGAAAAAATAACTCTTGAGAACTATATTTATGTTTTAGATACTTATAGAATGAGGGTTGATTTTATG
>JAJPUD010010437.1:35352-61624 GCA_023553655.1 Myrmecobius fasciatus
TGTTGAAAGGTCACTCATGTTTTGCAAATAAAAAGCTTTATAAAAAAATATAAAAAAAATGATATGAGCAAGTATGAACACTCAGAAGATCATTTTGGTACCTTCATAAATTATTGTTCTGAACTAGTTACTAGATTAGTCTCAATGAATTGCAATTATGACAATACTAGGATAATAATTGTGTCATTAAATGGGGGGGGCATTTGGTGGTTATAAACAGAACTTGATAATTGATTCAATTTGATGAGACAGAAGAAGAGACAATAATTACTCTGGATATTTACATAGGGGTGATTGAATAGTCAATGTCTTCAAATAACATCATAAAATTAAATTAATATATAACATAAATAATACTTCAAAATTATCAAGAACAAAATAAATACTTTGCAGTTAAATTATATAACTGTTAAATTAACCATTTCTAGCCATTTTTATAGTCACATTTAGACCAGAATGTTTTTTAGAAAAGTGAATGTTAGATAAGAGAATTAGGATATGTACCAAGATTTGTAAACCATTGAAAACCTTTCACGTGCAAAATATCTTCCTAGACAATGATTTATAGAAACTCTTCTTCTAATGAATATATATATATATATATATATATATATATATATATATGAATATATATATATATATCAGAGGTAGGAATTATATCCAAAACCAATCACCAAGTACTGTATTTGAGGTTCTCAAGCTATTTCCCAGAATTTTCTGCACTTGGTGGAACTTACCTCAAAAGGATCCCTTTTTATTTAGAGGTAGGTATAACTTCTCTGATTATGATAGATGATTCTGAACTGACTCTGTTCAGAGACTATTCTTTCTATGACAAGCAATCTATTCTGCCATACTGAGAGAACTAACATTTTACACAGCAGTATTAGCAGAAGCCTGCCCAGTGGAATGAAAATACTTTCCAACAAGGCTTCCCTTGCAGCAGTAAAGACTGCTTTGGGAAGAGTGTTCAAAGTCCTTCTTGTTAGCAAAAGTATTAAGGAAGTGACTTAAAGATATTATGAATTTTCTTTCATAGATGGAATATGACATATTCATAACTAAAATCAAGCAAACAATTAAACTATACGTTTATTTATTGTAACGAGTCCAGAAAAACAAGCAAATTAAAAACAAAAAAGAAAAACAGAAAACATCAGGCATAAAGCTAGAGGGACTGTTTTGGAATCTGAGCTTAAAGCCTCCTTAAAGGCGTTAAGTCATTCTTTGCTTTTGGTCTCCATTATCTCATTTGTCAAAAAAAGGTTTTTGGATTACACATTAGATGACCTGTAAAATCTCTTACTTTTATAAAATTTCTCATGTAATACTTTTCCTAATCACTCTCACTTCTGCTTCCCCCTTGCCCCACACAGTTACCCAAAGCAACTGTATAGTGTGATGGGGTAGAGTACTAGACCAATAGTCAATAAGATCTTAGTTCAAATATAGCTTCAGGACAACTAATTGCATTCATGACACTAAGAAAATCACTTAATGTATTCCTGATTCAGTTTTCTCATCTGAAAATTTAGGATAACAATAACCCAACTCATTATTATGAAGATAAAATGAGATAATATTATTCAAGTTTTTTTTCAAAATTAAAGTAGCATATAAATGATTGCTTCATATGATTGGGCTAGGCATCCCCCTAACTCACTGACAGGTTTGAGGCTTCACACTGATTTAGCCTGAATTTTGAAATGGTTTTCCCATTTTACATGTGTGCTACAGCTTACTGGAGACAGGGGAGAGTTGAGTGACAAGTTGACACCAAATAGACATTTACTTATTAAATACCTATTTTGTGCCTCTCTGTGTATGTTGGAGGTACAAAACTTGAAAGGGAATGACCTCTAATCTCAAACAACTCATGTATTCTTGCATAGAGATATATTATTGATAAATAATTTGACTTACTGAAGTATTTTTAAAGAGCATTCTAATGTTGGCTGTATTAATTTATATTATGAGAAAAATTGATGGATTTTGTAGGTCTTTTTATAAAAATAAAAGATAATAATGCTAAACTGTGTTTGAAGTTTATTTATCTATCTGTCTATAAAATATTTGTGACAGTACGGCTCCAATTTATGACAGAACAATAGCATAACTGAATTCCTTCAGCATTGTGGGCAATTTGTATTCTTGACAAAACTTGACTAATGGAAATTTTAAACTCTCACTTAACACAGCAGCTGTATTTTGCACAATATCTTTCTGCTTCTCAACTTGTCCCACTCAAATTTGCTTTCTTCTAAAAGAGCCAAGCTCTGAAGCATAAAATACATTAAAATTCTAGCCTAGAAAACAGCTGCCCCATTTCTGGGATCCATTTATTTTTCCCTTTTCATTGGTTGAAGGGTAGAATACATTTGTAAAGGTCATATTTCTATTTGAAGTATAATGAAGAAAGTATCAACAAAATGGAACACAAACTTTCCTTTGTTAATATTACAAAAACAGTTCATAAAATGACTAGAGAAAAGAAAGTGGAGGAAGAATTGCATCACCAGGATCTACTTAGATTAAAACAAATTATAAACACACACACACACACACACACACACACATATATATACATCATATGTGTGTATTATATTATATATTATATGCTAATATAATATAATATATAATAATATATAATGTTACTTATATACATGTACATATATATATGTACATATTATATATATGTGTGTGTATGTGTGTGTATATAAAAACTACCAGCATGCTCATGAACCTCCTAAATTAATGAGCACATTAAAGAGTCTTATTCTGTTCTTACCAAATGGCTAAGTAGAGTCTAGGAGTTAGCTATAACTGTCATTGTGTATCCTGTCATTCACCTGATGGTAAGAATCTATGCCCTTCAAACATCTCATATAACTGCTTTTTCAATCCTTTTCTTTCTGATAAAAAAATTGTTGCCATTTAAGTAATTTGGTGGTCATAGGAGACTGCTGCTAGATAACAAAGATGAAGGCCTTGTCAAAAAAGGGCCACTGTTGGATTTATCAGATACTTGGAAAATAAGCAAAGGATCTAGGGATGAATTGATCCTTGTCCATAGAGAATGTGATCTTGCAAACTAGGAAATAACTATAGCAATTTAGTGTTTGATAAACCCAAAGACCCCAGCTTCTGGGATAAGTACTCACTATTTGACAAAAACTGCTGGGAAAATTGGAAACTAGTGTGGAAGAAATTAGGGCTTGACCCACATCTAACACCACATACCAAGATAAGATCTAAATGGGTTCATGATCTGGATATAAAGAGTGATACTACAAGTAAATTAGAGGAACGTAATATAGTTTACCTCTCAGACCTATGGAGATGGAATAAATTTATGTCCAAAGAAGAACTGGAACTCGTAATTGAAAACCAGATAGATAACTTTGACTATATTAAGTTAAAAAAGTTTTCATACAAACAAAACCAATGCAGTCAAGATTAGGAGGGAAGCAATAAATTGGGAAATCATCTTTACATTTAAGGGTTCTGATAAAGGTCTCATCTCTAAAATATAGAGAGAATTGTCTCATATTTATAAAAATTCAAGCCATTCTCCAATCGATAAATGGTCAAAGGATATGAACAGACAATTTTCAGAGAATGAAATTAAAACTATTTGTAGTCATATGAAAAGGTGCTCCAAATCACTATTGATCAGAGAAATGCAAATTAAGGCAAACCTGAGGTACCACTACACACCTTTCAGATTGGCCAAAATGACAGGAAAAGATAATGATGAATGTTGGAGGGGATGTGGGAGGGCTGGGACACTGATGCATTGTTGGTGGAGCTGTGAATGGATACAGCCATTCTGGAGAGCAATTTGGAACTATGCTCAAAACGTTATCAAACTGTGCATACCCTTTGACCCAGCAGCATTTCTATTGGGCTTATATCTCAAAGAAATCATAAGAGAAGGAAAGGGCCCCACATGTGCAAGAATGTTTGTGGCAGCCCTTTTTGTAGTGGCTAGAAACTGGAAACTGAATGGATGTCCTTCAATTGGAGAATGGCTGAATATATTATGGTATATGAATATTATGGAGTATTATGGTTCTGTAAGAAACGACCAGCAGGACGATTTCAGAGAGGCCTAGAGAGACTTGCATGAACTGATGCTGAGTGAAATGAGCAGAACCAGGAGATCATTATACACGGCAACAACAAGAATATATGATGATCAATTCTGATGGGCATGGCTCTCTTCAACAATGAAATGTTTCAAACCACCTCCCATTGTTCACTGAAGAAAGCCATATGCACCCAGAGAGAGGGATGTGAAATGTGGACCACAACATAGCATTCTCATACTCCTATATTGATGTTTGCTTACATTGTGTTTCCTTTATCTGATATGTCTTTCGTGTAGATATGATTTTTCTTGCACAGCAATGATGTTTGGAAATACGTATACATATATTCGATTTGCCAAATATTTTAACATAATTAACATGTAGTGGATATCCTGCCATCTAGGGGAGGGGTGGGGAGTTGGGGGGAAAATCTGTAACAGAAAGCTATGTAAGGGTTAATGTTGAAGAATTACCCACACATATGTTTTGCAAATAAAAAAAAAGAAAGAAAATGTGATCTTGGACATGTCAATTAAATTTAATAATTATACATTAACAGATGCATTTTCTCACTGGGACCATAAACCAAGCCTTTCACTCTCCCAACCTTTCTTTTCTTTTTTAATGGTATTTTCACAAATAACATTTAAAAATATCTTTTTTAAACATTCATCAAAATAAGTTACTGGATTCTATATTTTCCCTTCCCCCTCCCCAAGACAGCAAGGAAAGAAATAATCAGAACAAAAGGGGGAAAACACACAAGAAAAGGAAAAAAATGAAAGCAATATGTTTTAATCTGCCTTCAGACTCTATAATTCTTTATCTGGATTTATAGAGCATTTTCCATCATAAGTCTTTTGGGTCTGTCTTTTATCATTGTATTGCTGAGGGAAGCAAAGAATGTCAAAGCTGATCATTGTGCATTGTTGCTACTACTATGTACAATGTTCTGCTAGTTCTATTCACTTCAGTCAGCATGCTTCATGTAAATCTTTCCAGATTTTTCTGAAATCCACCTGCTCATCATTCCTTGTAGAACAATAGTGTTTTATTACATTCATATATCACAACCTATTCAACCATTCCCCAATTGATGAGCACCCCCCAATTTCCAAATTTTTGTTATACCCCAAATTATTTATAAATGTTTTTGTATATGTGAGTCCTTTCCCCCTTTTTTACAAGCTCTTTACATACAGGCCTGATAGTGATATTGCTGGTTCAAAGGATATGCACCATTTGATTGTCCTTTGGGAATAGTTCCAAATTGCTTTCCAGAAAGATTGAATCAGTTTACAACTCCACCAAAAATGCATCAGTATCCTAGTTTTCACAATCTTCTTCACTATTTATCATTTTATTTTTCTATCATATAAGCCAACTTAATAGGGATGAGGTGGCACTTCAGAGTTCTTTTAACCTTTTTATCTTAATAGAATATTCTACTACTTCAGGATTTGAGATTGCAAGGTCATTTTCATGCCACAATTATTTATAGTACTTACATTGGAGAAATTCTAGTAATGTAAGTTTCTGCTAATGATAACAACAATAGGGATTGTTCCAAAACCATAGCAGTTTTTCATTCAGTCAGCGATGTCTGACTTGTCATAGCCCCTTAGCACATCAAGCCCTTCTTTCCTCTATTATCACCAGAAGTCTGTCCAAGTTCATATTTATTGTTTGTGCAATACTATTCATTCCATCCTCTACTATCCCTTTTTCTTTTTACCTTCAGTCTTTTCCAATATGTTTTTTTTCCAAGGAGTTCCATCATTTTCATTATGCAGCCAACATATTTAAGCTTCAGTTCATTATTTTCCCTTCCAATGAACAGTGCAAATTTAATTAACTTGATAAATTTAATTTTTTAATTTAAGTATTTACTCATTTGATTTCCTTGCTGTCCAAGAGCTTATTAAAAGTTTTCTCCAACATAACAATGGGAAAGTGTCCATCCTGCAGCATTCAACTTTCCTTGTGGTTCCATTCTCATAGCAATGCATTGCTACTGGAAAAAGTATACCTTTGATTATTGTCAAATGATGAAAATGATCTTTGTCATTAAGGTGATGACTCTAGAATTTTGTCATTAAGGTTATGCTGTCCATATTTGCCATAGCTTTTCTTGCAAAGCGTATCTTTTAATTTTCCTGGTCAATCTTTCTTAAAAATTGTTTTACCTTCCACTGCTTCTCTCTGCTTGATGAGATAATGCTGATCATCATCTTCCACCATCCTTCCACAAACAATTATACATGCAAATATAGGTTCTAATATTTATTTCTTTTGTCTATCTTTTTATTTGGCAAATAATTTAAGTGTTTGCTGGCTTAATCACTTCTTTGAGTTTTTCAAAATGATTATGATAATCGATTTCCTGAAGTAAAATTTATTCATGAAATCATTGCATTATGATTGGCACTTAAATTCATATTATATCTTTTTGTTGTTGTTGCTAATGCATAATTTACACTAGTCAAGCTGGAGCAGGAAAGTGGTTCAGTAGATAGAGCACCTGCCCTGGAGTCAGGAGGACCTAATTTCAAATTGGAACCTAGACACTTAACATTTACTAGCTGTATGATACTGGACAAATAATTGAACTCAATTGACTTACTAAATAAGTAAATGAGTAGATAAATAAGAAAATAAATAAATAAGCCAATTTGGAATTGTCTTGAAAGAACATCATATTCTTCCTCCCCCCCCCACTCACACTTTAATTCTCTTATAGTTTAGCACTAATTTTGATATTTTAGTATGATTGAACAAAATTAACTGATTTAGGAATGATTCCCATTCACAAACTCACAGTAGAGAATTTTTTTGTCAGTTAAAATATATCACCCTGTTTTTATTTATTTATTTGTTTTGATCATTTACTTATTTGTTTGTTTATATTTACTTTGATCCTTATTATTACCTATTTGCCATGCCCAGTACCTGCCATTTTTTTTCTAAAGGAAAATATTCACAATGTATGAATGTGAGACTTCCATGTATCATTCATGCATTTTTGTCTCTCATTCCTCATTCTTGCCTAGAAATGGTAGATAGATAATAGATGAATAGTTCATTAGATATCTGTCAGTATATTTGAAATATTTGAAATATGATTTTAAAGATGTATACACATATATGTATGCATTTATTTTCCCTTAGTTTCCATAATTTATATAAATAAATTTTAAAATAATTGAAATGCATTAATTCTATGCATTGGAAATCCTATGTAACAGAAGTTAAGTGACATTCCAAAAGTCAGACATACATCAACTGACTCTAAACCTCATACCCTTTCTTTGGTATAATATCTTTCTCTATATCTATTGTTTAGAGTGGGAAAGTTATCATAAGGACACTTAGAGAATATTTCACTAAGGTTTGAATTATTGTAGATTAAGTATCTTTTTCTAAGTGCATATCATGTGGATAATGTGACACCCATAACAGGTTAATTGAATAAAAAGTCCAAAGCACAGCTTGAGTCAATGTCCTATTCTCAGAGGTGATCAGCTAATGAGTTTGTTCCAGTCTGCTCCTGAGTTTCACTGGTATCATCGTTTACCAGCTGGGAATACTGATAGAAAGAGATGGTAGATATAATACTAAAAGTTGCTTTATCCAGCTGTGTAGCTGAATTAATTTCTTAATAAGCTCAGTTGGTTTTTCCTTGTTTTACTCTTAGTCTCTTATATACCACTGATTCTAACATAGTAGAATGAAAACAACATAGAGTGAAGTTTCCTCAAAAATGGATCTTCCAGACATTGAAATTTACAAGAGTAAAAAGATACTAATAAAGGCCTTATGATTCATTATGTGAGAAAAGACAAAAAAATCATTTTCCACTTTTCAGTGCAAGAGTAAAATAGAATATATTGTCTTTTCCACATTCATTAAAAATGGGTACATAATTTATTATTAATTCAAAGTTATTAAGTAAAATATCTTTAAGTACAAAGGACTAATAGTACCCCAAATTAAAAATTTAAGATAGTTTTAAAAATATGACACATTAACAAATTCATAAAATACTCCTTTTTTTTCCTTTAATAGATAGACTAAGTATTTTTCTTCCTAGAAGAAATATGGTTATGTTTGGCATGATCCTATAAGAAAAGGATGAAAAATTACTTTAAGGTACACATTTGGGTAAAATGATTTGCCCCAATATATAAAAATTTTAAAGAAAATAAAACACATTTTTGAAAACTTATTTTTTTGAATGGGCATCAGAATAATAAGTGGTCATTAAACTCTTTCTGAACACCTCAATGTCAGGTAGCCCAATATTATACAAGGCTACACAGTCCATTATTATAGAGCTCTCCTGGTTTGTTTGCTTGTCCCCTTTTATGAATTTGGATTTCCTCTCCCTAAACAAACAAACAAATATATAGAAAGCCCAATTTCCTACAGTTTTACCCTTTGGGCAAACCAGTAGAACAAGTGCAATTTTTCTTATGCCATTCCTTCCAATATTTGCAGGATTTTAGTGTTTTTTTTTCTAATTAAGAGGTTACAAACCTTTGTGGATTGATGAATACACATACACACATACATACATACATACATACATACATATACAGATGCATTTAGATAGAGACAGATAAATAAGTACTGTGTATACAGATTATTCTGATGATGAGTTTCAAGACTTTGCTAAACAGCAAAATATATCCATGAAAAAAAAATATCTAAGAATCAGCATTGTAACTTTTCTCTATTCAAAACATTATATTAGGGTGAAATAGAAGAGGACTTTTTTCTCTTTTATTTACATTGTATTGTATTTTGACTTGTGATCTCATCAATGTCTTTACAAGTGTAGATCAGAAATTATCCAGCACCTACTGATTTTTATGGAATATTTTATATAAAGTTGAATGCTGGCAAAAAAATATTGTAAAAAAGACATAGCTATGAATTTGGGAAAAGCATATTGTAAATTCTTATTATTTGTACCCTGAACTATAGTATGATTTTCATTCTCACAGAGAGAAATAAATTAGGCAGGCAGATTTTCCAACTTTCCAAAAATATGAGTGAAAATATTCATAAAGAAACATTTCATTAAGTAGAATTAGTTTACAAATTGAAATGACTTTTAAAAAGGACTTTCTTTGTCCTCTGAGACATCATCAAAATGAGAAGCAGTGGAAGGTAAAAAAGTTTTAAGGAAGCTTGATAATAGCTCCATCTCAGCAGGATTATTCTAAATTCTGTTAAAGCTGAAAGTAGGAAGACAATAAATACATAGATAAGGAAAATGTTGCAAATGCATATACATATACATGTAATTTATCTCACATATATCATCTTTAGTCTACATATATACATGTATATAGATATATGTATATATATATATATATCTGTATATATGTTTTTTTTCACTGCCAAAGTAGAGCTACCACATTTACAATCTAATATTACAAAATCAGATGAGTTTTTTGAGGATATAGAAATAACACAATAACAAAAATAGGAGAATAATTAGAAAGATGAAGAGTATATAGAGAAGATTCATTTTGGAGGGTAGATAGATTGATGCATAAAGTATCTGAGAAAAGATAAGAATCAAAGAAAATGATAAAATTCCCAGATCTTATTAATTACAAAAGAAAAAAGCCAATCAAAAAATCTGAACTAATATAAAGTTCTGTTATTATCTATATAAATTTTGGAGAATAATCTACTTATGAAACAAAAGTAGAATTAACTGTATATTTCACTAGTAGCAGAAAGGATTTTGCATATAATATTCTATGATAGATACCACATTTACCAATTTTCAAATGAATGAACAATGTAGAAAATATAAAATACCACCATGTTTATTATTTACTGATAATGACAAAACTAAACTCAAGAAAACAGAAAAACAAACAAAAAATAAAGATTTATTTGAGCAATAGATTATTCTAAATATTTTCTCTCATTAAGGTGTTTGTCATGGTTTTATCAAAAACAAGCAAGATTCCTGGAAATATATGGGCGATAACTTTGTTCAATAAATCTCTTTTATCAAGCATATTATGACAAAAATATTCAATGTAGAGAAACTATGAGGAGACAGTCATATTAATATATGTAGATCTATAAATTGATCCATCCTTTCTCAAAAGGAACTTGATCTTATGCTTAGAAACTAAGTGTTTAACCTTTGACCCAAAGATCTAACTTCTTTGTGTATAATCCTAAGAGGCCAAAAAAAGATAATGAATATTTTATACACAAACATACTCTTATTAGCAATTATTATATTAGTGAAAACAAGCTAGTCATGTACAAATTGGGTAATGTCTAAACCAATTGTCACAAACTGATGAGATAAAATATTATTGAGATGTAATTAGCTATGGATATAAAAATCCAAAATACTATATAAAGATTTACATGCCTGATAAAAAGAGAAGTAAGTAAGCAGGATCCTTGGAAAACAATACAGTGAAGACAGCAGTGTAAATGGAAAGATCAAAAACAACAACAATGTGCATTAATAATAATAATCTAAAGAAAAGATCAGTTTTACTTCCCTTTCTTCTGCGCAAAGGTAAGGAACTGTGTGTATAGCCTATAATATCATAAAATCTTATGGCATTTTAAGTTCCTTAGAAACTACTCCTTTCTAACCTTGCTTTTGTCTTTTAGACTTGACTTCCAAAAACTCTGCAATGCAGCCAAACTAGCTATCTATTCTTCTTCATACCTGACATCCTATGTCCCACTCCTATTTGTTCTATTTGCTTCATTCATGAAATGTTAATCTATCTCAACTCCAACTCTCAAAATCTCTGAATTCAATAAAGATTCACCTCAGATTTACCCTCCTACAAAACGTTTTTTCCTGAAACTTCAAGCGCTTTTAACTTTAAGGGTATCTTCCATAGACTTTTTATTAAATCTATCTTTTAAAGTTGTTTCTCCCATAAGTATGTAAGTTTCTTCAGGACACATTGTTTCCTTCTTTGTTGAAATCTCTGATACTTGGCATAGCACCTAGCACATTGTATTTGCTTTAAAAAAAAGTTTAATTTATTGACAATTTCATTTCTTTGAACTGTTTTATTCTATCATTTTTGTGTCATTACAAGTGGTTATTTGCTAGTTGAACAAAAATAATAGTGATTGATACAGAAATGAAACTAAAAATAGACACTAATATTTATTAAAAATGTTATTTACCCCTAAGATAAAGGCAGTTCAGAATGAATCCAACCTGAAAAGAGATTCTCTCTACTATAGATGAAAAGATATTCCAAATACTATGGATGATATCATTCAGACTACCTTTGAAAAAATCTCAAAATTCCTTTAATGACTCAACCTCATCTGAGAAATAGGACCTAATTTTTTTTATTACTATTGTTTTATCAGTTATTATATTGCTGAAAATAATAAAATACTGCAATCATTGAAGTTGTAAAAATGAGTTTCACTGAGAACTGAGGCTTGATAGATGCTAAGACAACATTATAACTATAATCAGATTGGAATACATAAAATGTAAAAAACTTATGAAAAAAATTCCAAGTAATGATGTCACCAAAGAAATGTATGATGAAAAAAAAAACTGAAGTGATAATACTGTGAGAATGAAGAAAAAGTAACATGGACTATTTTTTTTTGCATGATATCTTCTTAATGTCACAATAAAGTTGGAATGGAATTAAGCTAAACCAACTTTGACAAACTAGCTTAATTGCAGTATAAGTAAATGGAACTAAGATGATGAAACAATGTGAATATGAAGTATATAAGTTCAATGAAATATGGAATTTAATTCAATTTGCTTCAACATTTATTACATGAGTGGATCAAACAACAAATCAAAGAAGCAATCAACAATTTCATACAAGAGAATGATAATAATAAGACAACATGCCAAAACCAATAGGATGCAGTCAAAGCAGTTCTTAGGAAAAAAAATTATATTTCTAAATAGTTATATGCATGAAATAGAGAAAGAGGAGATCAGTAAATGGGGTATGCAAGTAAAACAACTAGAAAAAAGAATAAAGAAAAAGAAGTTACCAAAATTAGATACAAAAATAGAAATGTCAAAATCCAAAGGAGGGAATAATTAAATTGAAACTAAGAAAACTGTTGAACTAAAAAAAACCCTAAAAGTTGGTTTTATGAAAAAAAAAAAAAACAGGTAAACCTTTGTTTAATTTGATTAGAAAAAGGAAAGAAAAAAAAAGAATTACTGGCATCAAAAATGAAAAGGGTGAACTTATCCAACAAAGAAGAAGAAATTAAAGGCTTAATTAAGAACTATTTTGCCCAACTGCATACCAATAAGTCTGACAATTTAATTGAAATGGATGAATATTAACAAAAATATAAATTGCCCATATTAGCAGAACATGAAATAACTTGCTTAAATAGTCCCATTAGTCACAAGTATTAATGAACTCCTTGAGTGAATTCTACAAACCATTTAAAGAACAATTAATTCAAACACTTATATAAGCTATTTGTAAAAACAGGTAAAGAGGAAATTTTGCCAAATTCCTTCTATGACACAAGGATGATACTGATACCTCAACAGGAAGAGACAAACCATGCATATTGATGAAAAATAATTAATGAAATATAGTAAAGAGATTCCAATAACTTCTGGTTCAATATCAGGAAAGCTATTGCTATAATTTACCATATCAAAAAGAAAACTAACAAATCATATGATAATCTCAATAGATGAAGAAAAAGCTTTTGACAAAATACAGCACCCAATTCTATTAAAAACACAAGAAAGCATAAAATTGAATTTTTTTTTCTTAAAATGATAGGCAGGTTCTATCTAAAAACCCTCAGCAAACATCATTTGTAATAGGGAAAAGAAGGGTCATTCCCAGTAAGACAAAGGGTGAAATAAAGATTCCTATAACCACCATTGTTAATCAATATAGTACTAGAAATGCTGTATTTAGCAAAAAGAAATGAAAAAAAAATAAAGGAACTAGATTAGACAATGAAGAAATAAAACTATCACTCTTTGCAGATTACGATGATATAATTAGAGAATCCTAGAGAATCATCCAAAATCCTACTTGAAACAATTAACACCTTTAGCAAAGTTGCAGAATATAAAATAAACCCACACAAATCATCAGCATTTTTTTATATTACTGACAAAGTCCAGAAGCAAGAGAGAAAAAGAGAAATCCCATTTAAAATAACTGTAGACAAAATAAAATATTTGGTTGTATACCTGTCAAGATAAATGCAGGAACTATATAAATACAATTACAAAACACTTTTCAGACAAATAAAATTAGATCTAAACAATTGAAAAAAGTATAAATTGATTATTGGTTAGGCAAGCTAATATAATAAAAATAACTATATAACCTAATTGGTCTACTTGTTCATTGTCATATCAATCCAACTGCAAGACATTTCATAGAGTTAGAAAAATAATAAAATTCATATAGAAGAAGATAAGTTAATAACAAGTTAAAGAATATCAAGGGAATTAAAGGAAAAAATACAAAGTATAGTGGTCTCGCAATTCCAGACCTAAAATTCTATTATAAAGCAACAGTCATCAAAACACCTGGTACTGGCTAAGAAATAGTGTGGTGGATCAAAGAAATACGTTAGATACACACAAAAAAAAATAATTAGTGACTATAGTAATCTGGCATTTGATAAACCTCCAAATTCCAGATTCTGGTTAAAGAATTCAATATTTTACAAAATAATTGCTGGAAAAACTGGAAAATAATGTCAGATACTCATCATATATCTATATTTCATACCACATACAAAATAAAGTCAAATGGATACATGATTTGGGCATACGTGTTACCATAAGCAAATTAGGAGAGCAAAGAATAGTTTACTTATCAAGTCTTTGGAACCAGGAGGAATTTATGGTAAGAAAAGAACTAGAGAACATTTTGAAATGAAAAAACAACCAAAAAGTGGTGGAGGGGATGTGGGAAAATTGGGATACTAATTCTTTATTGGTAAAGTTGTGAAATGATCCAACCACTCTGGAGAGCAATATGTAACTATACACAAAGGGCTATAAAACTGTGCATACCCTTTGACCCACCAGGACAATAATTGGGTATGTACCCCAAGGAAATCATAAAGAGGGTAAAGAACTTACATGTGTAAAAATATTGGTAGCAATTCTTTATGTGGTGGTAAAGAATTTTGAAATGAGTAGATCATGATTAGTTGTGCAGTGGCTAAATAAGTTAGGGTATATGAAATTAATGGGACATTATTGTTTTATACAAAAAAGATGAAACAGTTAATTTCAGAACAATCTGGAAAAAATTACACAAACTAATACTAACTGAATGGAGTAGAACTAAGAGAACATCATTCACAAAAACAAGATTATGTGATGATCAACTGTGATATACTTGACTCTTTTCAAGAACTATGTGATTCAGGCCAAATCCAATAGACACGTGGTGGAGAGCAATCTGCATCCAGAGAGAAGACTATGGGAACTGAATGTGGAACACAACATAATATTTTCACCATTTTTGTTGTTTGCTTGCTTGCTTTTTTTTTTCTTTCTCATTTTTTCTCTGACCTGACTTTTCTTATGCAGCATAAAAAAATGTGGAAATATGTTGCACATGATGAATTCCACATGTTTAATCTATATTGAATTGTTTGCTATTTAAGGTGAAGAGGGAGGGAAAACAATTTGGAACACAAGGCTTTGTAAGGGGAATATTGAAAACTATTTTTGCATGTATTTTGAAAAAATAAAAGCTCTTATAAAAATATTTAATTTTTCTTTGTTTAAATTTTTAATACTAGCAGATAGTTCTCTCTATCACAAGTCTATTGAAATTGGCCTGCATCACCTCACTGTTGAAAAAAGCCATGTCCATCAGAATTGATCTGACTTTTTTTTTTAACTGAATTTTATTAATATTTTGTTTGGTTCAAAAAATGCTCTCCTTTACAACTTAAATAGTATCTTTTAAATATGTAGGTAATTAAGGCAGTATCACCACTTATATTATTCTCTCCCTATCATCAATATTGTGCATCCTTCTAGTTTTTTAAATCTTCCTTTTGTTTTCTCAAAGGTATTAGAGTATTTTTCAATTATGTGTAATTCTTACCCTAACTACCAGATAGTTTATGATGTTTAATTTTGCTTAAAAGAAAATTTTAACTATTTCCCTAAGTTGTAATTCATAAATAAAAATGCTAAAATTTTGTATATTCTTTGTGTTCAATGCTACATTTTTGAAGCTCTTTGTGGTTTCATTTTTGTCTCTTTACAGTTTGTTTTTAAGTTCACATCATTTACAAAGTTAATTTGTTCTTTTCATCATTTTCCTTGTTTTAATTTATTTTACTTCCAGTAGTATATATTGATTAATGATAGATAAAAAACATGTTAAATAATTACAATGTTCAAGATAATTGTGGCAAGCTAATGCAATACAAAAAGAAAAAAATCAGTTTATCATTGCTCTTGAACAGATCAAATTTATATAATGGAATATAACACATAAGGATGATTTAAGTAGTTGAAGAGAAGGAAGAATGGATCCACAGTGGAAATGGAAGAGAGAGGAAGCAGGCAGCTGGTGTGGAAGAGGAACAGACAAATTTTGATCTAGCATGCTGGAGATTATTTGGAATTGGCAAGCCAATAGCTTGGCTGATCTTTCTTATGGCACTTTTCATTGTGATTAGGTCAAAAGTGCTTTTATTAATTGATTGACATTCTTGCCTCCTTGGTGAAATAACCTTGGTTGATAACTTCAGTTTCTATGAAATATTAATTTAATTTTTCTTCTTCATGATATCTTTCTTTTTCTCACTTTCATTTTATTTGACTAACCACTTTAAAATTTTTTTTCAGATGGACAAACAGCTTTAAAAATATACTAGATTTCTCATTCTTTTTTTATTAAAGCTTTTTATTTGCAAAACATATGCATGGGTAATTTTTTAACATTGACTCTTAAAAAGTTTTTTGTTACATATTTTTCCCTCCTACCCCCCACCTTCTCCACTACATGACAGGAAGTCTAATACATGTTAATCATGTCCAAATACTTGAAAAATCGAATATGTATACATATTTATGCAGTTATATTGTTGTACAAGAAAAATCGAATCTACAAGGAAAAAAATCTGAGAAGGGAAACATAATGCAAGCAAATATCAATAAAGAGCATGAAAATGTTATGTTGTGATCCACATTCAGATCCCTCTCTCTAAGTGTATATGGCTTTCTTCATCACTGAACAATTGGAGCTTGTTTGAAACACCCCATTGTTGAAGAGAACCATGTCCTTCAGAATTAATCATTCTTGTAGTTGCTGTGTATATTGATGTACTGGTTCTGTTCATTTCACTTAGCATCAGTTCATGCAAGTCTCTCCAGACCTCTCTGAAATCATCCTGCTGGTCGTTTCTTACAGAACAATAATATTCCATGATATTCATATACCATAATTTATTCAGCCATTCTCCAAATCTTGGGCATCTATTCAGTTTCCAGTTTCTAGCCACTACAAAAAGGGCTACCACAAATATTTTTGTACATGTGGGTCCTTTTCTTCCTTTAAGATCTATTTGGGATATAAACCCAATAGAAATACTGCTGGATCAAAGGGTATGCATAGTTTGATAACTTTTTGAGCATTGTTCCTAATTGCTCTCCAGAATGGTTGGATCCATCCACAGTTCTGCCAACAATGTATCAGTGTCTCAGTTTTCCCATATCCCCTCCAGCATTTGTCATTATCTTTTCCTGTCATCTTAGCCAAGTTGATAGTTGTGTAGTGGTATCTCAGAGTTGTCTTAATTTGCATTTCTCTGATCAATAGTGATTTGGAGCACCTTTTCATATGACTAGAAATAGTTTTAATTTCATCATCTGAAAATTGTCTGTTCATTTCCTTTGACCATTTACCAATTGGAGAGTATCTTGAATTCTTATATTTATAAGAATATAAGAACATGAGTCAATTTTCTATATAGTTTTAGAAATGAGGTCTTTATTAGAACTCTTAAATGTAAAGATGATTTCCCAATTTATTGCTTCCCTCCTAATCTTGTCTGCTTTAGTTTTGATTGTACAAAAACTTTTTTTGCATGTATTTTTTCTTTATTAAAGCTTTTTATTTGCAAAACATATGTGTGAGTAATTCTTCAACATTGACCCTTACAAAGCTTTCAGTTACAAATTTCCCCCCCCTAGTCCCCACCCCTCCCCTAGATAGCAGGAAATCTACTACATGTTAATTATGTTAAAATACTTGACAAATCAAATATATGTATATATATTTCCACACTTATCTTGTTGTGCAAGAAAAATCGTATCTACAAGAAAAAAAATCTGAGAAAGGAAACTCAATGCAAGCAAACATCAATAGAGAGTATGAAAATGTTATGTTGTGATCCACATTTCATATCCCTCTCTCTGGGTGTATATGGCTTTCGTCACTGAACAACTGGAACTGGTTTGAAACATTTCATTGTTGAAGAGAGCTATGTACAAAACCTTTTTAATTTATTATAATCAAAATTATCTAACTGGTGTTCACTTAAGAATTCCAGTTCTTCTTTGGACACAAATTCCTTCCTTGTCCACAAATCTGAGAGGTAAACTATCCTATGTTCCTCTAATTTGCTTATAATATCATTCTTTATATCTAAATCATGAACCTATTTAGATATTATCTTGGCATGTTGTGTTAGGTGTTGTTCAAGCCCTAATTTCTTCCATACTAGTTTCCAATTTTCCCAGCAATTTTGTCTTGTTTTTATCCCAAAAGCTGGGGTCTTTGGGTTTATCAAACACTAAATTGCTGTAGTTATTGCCTAGTTTGTCCTATGATCTTATCATATTCCACTGATCAACTACTCTATTTCTTAGTCAGTACCAAATGCTTTTGATGACCATCGCTTTATAATATAGTTTTAGATCTGGTATAGGCAAAGCCACCTTCATCAGCATTTTTTCCATTAATTCCCTTGAAATTCTTGACCTTTTGTTCTTCCAGATGAACTTTGCCACATTTCTTTTTCTAGATCTGTAAAATAATTTCTTAAGAGTTTGAATGGCATGGCACTAAATAAGTAAATTAGTTTGGGTAGTAATGTCATTTTTATTATAATCGCTTGGCCTATCCACGAGAACTTGATGTTTTCTTTTCCAAATGAATAGGTCTGACTTTATTTGTGTGCAAAGTGTTTTGTAGTTTAGTTTGTATAGTTCCTGTTTTTGTCTCACTCTTGAAACAGAACAGTGATTAATAAATTTAAATTATTTATGACACATGGACCTGATTAGGTTACTTAAACTGTTTTTTGATGTTTATTTCACTGAGCTTGCATGGCATATATCCTACTCACCACTGGTTTATGTATGTATAAACACATATATGTATATATTATGTCTGAAAGGAGAATATACACAATATCTTGAGAATAAATATATTTTCAATAATATATGAATACATATATATATGCATCTTATTCTTTTATTTTGTCATATTTCTTAAAATTAAGAAATAAAAATAGAATGGAGCTGAGTTTTCTGCAACCCATAATTCATACTTCTTGATAGAATTTGTTCTATTTTCTTTTTTTCCTTTTTCTTTCTTTCTTTCTTTATTTTTTTGCTGAGGCAATTGGGGTTAAATGATTTGCTCAGGGCCACACAGCTGTAAAGTGTTGGTGTCTAAGGCCAGAATCCTGACTTCAGGGCTGGTGCTCTATCCACTACACCACTTAGTTGCCACTGTTCTATTTTCCTTTTTAACACTAGTTATTTTACCCGCAAAACATTTCAGTTATGAAAATAGAATTTGCTTATGTTTTAATAATATAAAGGTTATTTCCTTTAATTCATCCTTCTAAAATTTTATGAGTGGTTTATTATGAAATCTTCCCACAGAATGGAACTAACTCTAGTTTCAAAATGTATGTGAAGACAACAAATGCTCTGACAGCTTTTACTATGTTAGACACATTGCAGTATGGGCTTGGCAATCATTTTAAAAATCTATTTTATGAGCTTTTATAAATATAGAGTGTCAGGTCGAAAAAGTTTGAGCCACCATGCGATGAAGTTCTTTGAGTCCAGCAATTCATGAAGGTAGTCTAATAAGACACAAATCTGTCATAATAGAAATAACACCCACAACAATGAAATCACAAGTCTTTAGGAGAGAAGATAAAGTGTTCTTCTGTAATTCTCCAAAGGGTAAATAAAGGGGAAAAAAGAAATTTGATTTCTTCACTTCATTTCTACCTTAATCAGGGTCAAAATAAATGAGGGAGCTTTTTTCTATTCTAAATAACTACAGTGAATCTTCTGGAGAATTCCCTTTCTAAATATAAACTTTTCATTCATTACAATGGGATGAAATCAGTGATCTTGATCAATTAATAGAAGCACATTTGACCTAATCAGAATGAACAACTGTTTCAGGGAGTTCTAGCTCCCATTCACAAATGAGTAGAGGGAGTGAAATAAGAAGCTTTAAATTGCCACTTTCTCTCCTGACTCAGTAATTGATTTGTTTATGGTACTTACTAATTCTCAATACTCTGCCACTTTCCTAACAATAACAAATAGTAGCATGAGGAGGGAAGGTTATTATTTACTAGCCACAGCTCAATGCACCATGTAATCAAATCTTTTGTCAGAGCATCCTGCCACATAATCAGATCTTGTGAATTGTCAAAGGCAATTTTATAAATATATATATTCATTTAAAGCCTCAGTAAGCTTGTCATAGTGTGGGATAAATACATTTTTCTTTTATTTTTGCACTATTCTGAATGTGTATGTATGAAGTAATTACATTTCTTAAAAATAACACTTTCTACAGTTAAAAAAAAGTAATGTATTTTCAAAACATCTATAGGAAATTCTCCTCCCAAATACCCAAAACATGAAACTGGCTTGATTCACTTTGCTTATAATTTTCTCCCAAGATGGTATTCTTCTAGAGGATTTTAAATGTATTTTTTCTCTAGTTTTAATATCTTTTTTGCTGAACTGTGGTAAATGTTTATAATAATAGTAATGACAATAATAAACAAAACTTTACAAAAAGAGTATAAATGCAGACATGTAACTACCAGACACTTGTATAAAGAAAATTATATATATATATATGTGTGTGTGTGTGTGTGTGTGTGTGTGTGTGTGTGTGTGTGTATACAGACAATAGTTTTCAATTTTTCCTTTACTTTTTGTTCTTCAATGCCTCCAACAACTTAATTTTTTTAACTAAAAGAAAAATAAACTTGGCTCTTTTCTTTATAAGGCTCATTATATTGAATAGAATAACAAAAGTCTAAAATCAATCTGAACTTTCCTGCAGTGCCCAGGTGATTCACCGCTAATAATAAGAAAAGCATTACACAGGTATTCTGAGAGGGAAGAGGGAAAAAAAATTTAAGGAATAATAATAGAAAGGAAGGGCTGCCTACATCAGAGGAAGAAGATAAAAAAGCATATGACTGTCCAGAAAATAAACTAGCAACCATTTATTTATTCAATAAGCAATCATTAAGTATGTACTATTGCTCAGCAGCATATCCAGTGCTATTAGGAGCTACAATACTTGTGCAGGACAGAGCTTTAGCACTGAGGAGCTAGTTGTAGAAATGCATTATATAGAAACAAAGCAAGAAAAAAATAATCACATATCTCCATAAAAATATTCAAGTATAAATGATGCAATTATATGCAGATTTATATATAATGCATTTAAATGCAGATATGCTCACATGCCATAGAGTAGTAGTAGTAATATTAATAAGTATGGTGATGATGATGATTAACATTTTTATACTTGGAGTAGTAGATTCTTGCCTTAATGTCAGAAATCCTGTGTTTTAAATCTCATCTAAGACACATACTGATATTTTGATCTTATTCCAGTCACTTGATTTCTTGGTGTTCTAAAGTATGCTCTTCAACTCTAAAATACATAATTTTATTAGATTAACAAAATTTTCTTTTCTGACAGTTCCTTGCAGCAGTTGAGAGTCAATTATTACATCAGTAGGGGGAAATATCAAGGACTTTTAGAATGTCTTCAGTACTGTTATAGTTGAAAATAAGTACCCAGAAGACAAATTGCTGATGATAACCCTCTCCAATATCCAGCAGATAACATTACTCTTATTCTGAACAACAGTTCCTCTTACTTAACTTTGTATCTATATATACAAGTCATGCCAAATTATTTTTTTTTCCTGAAACCACCTTCCTCATCATTTTCCATGACACAGTAGTGTTCCATCAGATTCATCTTGCAACTTTGTTAAGACATTCAGCAACTGATGAATATCTCCTCAATTTCTAATTCTTTGCCACCACAAAAAAAGAGTTGCTATAAATATTTTTGATTGAGAAGGATTTTTTGCCTTTTTTCCTTTCATCTCTTTCGAATACAAAACCTGTAGTGATATTGCTGGATCAAACAATATGCACAGTTTTGTAGCCATTTGGGCAAAGTTCCACATTGCATGATAAGAATAATTCAATATTTTTATTTTATTTAAGATTTTTGCATCAATATTCATTAAAGAAATGCCAACATCAAGGTATCTTCAGAATAATATACCATGACCAATAGGATTTATACTGGTTCAGTATTAGGAGAACAATTAGTATAATTGACTATGTCAATAACCAAGAAAACAAAAATTATATGATTATGTCAATAGATGCAGAAAAAGCATTTGAAAAAAAAATCAACACCCATTCCTGTTAAAAAGCACTTGAGAGTATAGGAATAAATGTTTTTTTTTTCCTTAAAATGATCAGTAACATCTGTTTAAAGCCATCAATAAGCATCATATGTAATGGACATTAACTAGGACCATTCCCAATAAGATTAGGGGTGAAACAAGGTTGCTCATAATCACCATTACTATTCAATATTGTATTAGAAATGTTAGCTTTGGCAGTAAGAGAAGAAAAAGAGATTAAAGGAATTAAAGTGGGTAATGAGGAAACCAAATTATCACTCTTTGTAGATGATATGATGGTATACTTAGAGAATCAACTAAAAAACTACTAGAAACAATACACAGCTTTAGCAAAGTTGCAGGATACAAAGTAAATCCACAGAAATCATCAGCATTTTTATATATTACCAACAAGTCCAGGAGCAAGAAATACATAGAGAAATTCTATTTAAAATAACTGTAGATAAATAAAATAAAATATTTAGGGGTCCTCCTGCCAAGACAGTCAGGAACTACATGAACACAATTATAAAACACTCTTCCACACCAATAAAGTAGGATGTAACCAACTGGAAAAATATCAAGTGCTCATGGGTAGCTCATAGGTAGTATATTAGCTTGGGTATTTCCCAAGCTAATATACTAAAAATGACAATTCTACCTAAATTAATCTATAGAGCTAGAATTTTTACAGAACTAGAAAAATTAATAACAAAGTTCATTTGGAAGATCTTTTAATCAAGACTTTCAAAGCAATAAATGAGAAAAATGCAAATGAAGGTGGCCTAGACCTAAACCTATGCTATAAAGCTGCAGTCATCAAAACCATTTGGTACTAGCCGAGAAATAGAGAAGTCCATAAATTGAATAAGTTAGGTTAATAGGACAAAATAGTCGATGACTATAGTAATCAAGTATTAGACAAACCCAAAGATTTAAGCTTTTAGGATAAGAAATCATTGTTTGACAAAAACTGCTGGGAAAATTGGAAACTAGCATGGCAGAAACTAGGAAATGGCCCACATCTAACACCATATACCAAAATGAGGTTGAAAGGGGTTCATGATTTAGACATAAAGAGTGAAATTATAAGCAAATTAGAAAAATAAAGTATAGCTTACCTCTCAGATCTATAGAGGAGGAAGTAATGGCCAAAGAAGAATGGGAGCACATTATTGAATACAAAATGGAGAATTTTGATTAAGTTGAAAAGTTTTTGTTCAAACAAAACCAATGTAGAAAAGATTAGAAGGGAAGCAATAAACTGTGGAGAATTTTTGCATTCAAGGATTCTGATAAAGATTTTATTTCTAAAATATAGAGAAAACTGACACAAATTTATAAGAATTCAAGTCATTCTCCAACTGATAAATGGTCAAAGAATATGAAGAGACAATTTTCAGATGATGAAATTGAAACCATTTCTAATCATATGAAAATTATCTTTCTAAATCACTTTAAATCTAAATCACTATTGATCAGAGAAATGCAACTGAAGAGAACTCTGGTACTACTGTATACCTCTCAGATTGGCTAAAATGACAGGAAAAGATAATGATGAATGTTGGAGAGGATGTGGGAAAACTAGGATACCATTACATTGTTCTTGGAATTGTGAACTGATCCAACAATTCTGGAGAGCAATTTGGAACTGTGCCCAATAGGCTATCAGACTGTGAATACCATTTGATCTAGTAATGTTTCTACTGGGTTTATATCCCAAAGAGAGCCTAAAGGAGGGAAAAGGACCCACATGTGCAAAAATGTTTGTTGCAGCGCTTTTTGTAGTGGCAAGAAACTGGAAACTTAGTGGATGCCCATTAATTGGAGATGGCTGGATAAGTTATGGTATATGAATGTTATGGAATATTATTTTTATTATCAACAGTTTATTAACATATAATCAATTATTATCAATTATCAACAGGATGATTTCAGAGAAGTCTGGAGAGACTTACATGAACTGATGATTTGAACAGAACCAGATCATTATACATGGCAACAGTAAGATTATATACAATTATCATTTCTGATGGGCATGGCTCTCTTCAACAATGAGATGATTCAGGCCAGTTCCAATATCCTTGTCATGAAAAGAACCATTTGCATCCAGAGAGAGGACTGTGGAAATTGAGTGTGGATCACAACATATTATTTTCACTTTTTGTTGTTCTTTGCTTGCATTTTGTTTTCTTTCTTTTTTTTTTCCTTTTTTGATCTGATTTTTCTTGTGCAACATGATAATTGTGGAAATATGTATAGACGAATTGCACATTTGGCATATATTAGATTACTTGCTATCTAGGGGAGGGTGTGTGGGGAATTATGGAAAATTATGGAAAACACAAAGTTTTGCAGGGGAGGGTGTGTGGGGAATTATGGAAAATTATGGAAAACACAAAGTTTTGCAGGGATGAATGTTGAAAATTATCCATGTATATATTTTGAAAATAAAAAAGCTTTAATAAAAAAAGAATAGTTCACTCTTTTATCAGTACTTCATTAATGTACTTTTCCCTGCTCATCCTTTCCAGCATTTGACATTTTTATAGGTGTTAGTACCTCAGAGTTCCTTTCATTTGAATTTCTCTAATCAATGGTGATTTAAAGCAGTCCCTTATATGATTGTAGATAACTTTGGCTTTTATTCTGAAAACTGGATGTTTGTATAATTTAACCATTTATCAATTGGTGCATTACTCCCTTTTTATACATATGATTTAGTTCTATAAATGGCATGTATTTAAGAAATAAGGCCTTGCTCAAAGAAAATTAATTTTGATGTTTTTGGATATTACTTAATATCGATATGGTACCTTTCAGAATAATGTAGTTTCCTTAGTTATCTCTATTAAGATGTATATTTGCTTTTTACTTGACTGAGATCCCTATTGCCATGCCTGCCTTTTTTAGGTCTTCTGAAACATATCAAACCCTTTATTTTAACTCTCTGTGGGTCATTCTGTTTCAGGTTTGTCACTTGTAAATAACATATTGTGAGACTTTGTTTTCTATTCCATTCTGCAATTTACTTCTTTTTTTATGGGCAACTTCATCCTAATCATTTTCACAGTTATTACTGAATATATTTTCTTTTATCTTATTTTCCTTTGTTTTTCCCCCTCTCCCTCTCCTTCATCTCCCATTTTCTTTCATCTTCTCCTCCTATTTCCCTACTGGATAAGTTATTTTTATATACAGATTTGCTTGCATGCATGTGTGTGTATTTATGTGTGTGTATAAATATGTTACATATATGTATCTACATGTATATTTTTATTTTCTTTTTCTTCTCTAAACCAATTTGGATGAGTGAAGTTCAAGCAATATATGCAGCCCTGCTGATTTCCCTATCCATTGTAAAAGTTCTTTCTTGCATACTTCTTATATATGAGAAAAATTTACCCATTTTTCCTCTCTCTTCCCCTTTCCCCAGAGAATCTCTCCTCCTCACCCCTTCAAAAATTTTTGGGGAGGGCGGAGCCAAGATGGCGGAGTGAAAAGGTGACTTTCTGACTCTCCTCCAATCTTCTCTCAAATCAACAATAAAATAAGCCTCCGAACTGATCTTCAAGTCAACAAAATCAGAAATGTTTGGGCACAGCTCTCTGGATAACTTCATATCAGGTTAGTCGGTCTCGGACAGAGAGATAAATAGATGACAACTGCACAGGCCGGAAGTGAGGGTGGGACTCAGCTCAGCTCATCCTAGAAGAAATTCCAAACTCCAAACTCCAAATTCCAAACACCTGGAGTTTATCTGAGGCACTGGGGACACTCAGCCCTGATTGGGGACAGGTGTTCTGGCAGACTTGCCTTGTTTAAGGAGTAATTCGGACTTAGTCCTAGCCCCCACCGGCCCAGCACCTTAAGTCAACTCGCCGAAGTGCCCCAGGGCAAAGCTTTTTGCAGCCGCCGCTTTTTTTTCCCCTACCTTAAAGAGATATCCACACTGTCTAAAAAAAAAAAAAAATATATGATGAAGAAGCAAAAGAGAGCTCTCACCATAGACAGCTTTTATCAAGGCAAAGAAACGACCCCAGAGCCAGAGGTTCCTTTAGACAAAAATCCAGAGAACATCAGCCAGGACCATCACTGGTCCCCTTTTCAAAAGGCCTTTCTGGAAGACTGCATAAAGAACCTCAAAAGAGAGCTGGAGGATAAATGGGAAAATAAGCTGAATTCAGTGCAAGAAGGATATGATGCCCT
The DNA here is from genome assembly GCA_023553655.1 of Myrmecobius fasciatus. Classification (NCBI taxonomy): domain Eukaryota; kingdom Metazoa; phylum Chordata; class Mammalia; order Dasyuromorphia; family Myrmecobiidae; genus Myrmecobius; species Myrmecobius fasciatus. The sequence goes on from JAJPUD010010437.1 coordinate 61,383, forward strand.
GCAAAAGAGATATGAAAAAGACACCAATTTATTAAAAAATAAAATTAGTGAAGTAGAAAAAGAGTGCAATGAACAAATTGGCCAATTACAAAAGGAGCTTAAAAAGGTAACTGAAGAAAACAACACTTTAAAAATAAGAATTGAACAAATGCAAGTGAATGACTCACTAAGACTTGAAGAATCAGTCAAACAAAAACAAAAAAATGAAAAATTAGAAGAAAATATGAAATATCTCCTAGGAA